>JAOEHY010007777.1:0-12603 GCA_025447955.1 Psilopsiagon aurifrons
TCCCTGGCAGAGCATGAGGCTCCAAAAGTCCTTGGCCAGACCAAACATCACTAAGCCATAACTAAAAACATTGGTGTCATCAGCGCTGTTCTCAGGCCACAAGTCAAAAACACAGTGCTGCACCAACTACTAAGAAGCAGAAAAATGACTGCTACTGCTGAACCCATAACACTAATATACTAAAACTTTAATAAAGGCTATTGGCAAGTAATTACCTCCATTAGTATTTCTAGACCTACATAATTGTAAATTGTTGTTAAATGATGCCCTTTCCTGTCAGATGCATATCTACTAGGGTAGCGGTTTTCATAAAGCCAATTTTAAATGTTGGAGAAGGTAGACACAGGCTATTGAAAAGCAGAAACATAAAATGAAACCAAGAACAGTACCTGTACTGTGTATGCAGATTGAAATCTTCAACCCATTGAGGTTGTTGAGCAGCCAGGAGTTAAAACAGATTAAATGGATTTCATTCTGCACTTTATAATGAAAGTAATTTCTTCCTTGCAACCAGTAAGTCTCCAAAGGCTTTCATTAACTTCCCTTTACTGCGGATAAGACCTAGAAGAAGAAAAGTTGTCCAGCTGATGACAAAAAAAAAAAATGGTAGTTTATTATTATTACTTTTATTTCTGATGTTGCTTATAGTTCTCATTATTTTAAGCATATGATTATTGTTAGCATATTTATTAGTGTGTAATATAGTTTCATATATTAATATTATACATCACAATATTTGAATAAAATTAAATTTTAATGTTAATAAAACATCATTAGGAAGGACACAATCCCTGAGAAAATATTAAAGATATCAATGTTTACCAATTTAACTTGAATTTCAATGTTTGGAAGGGCAAGTGGGAAGAATGTGTACAGCTGCAGCCACCATCAGTCAATATGAATCATTCCTTGTTGAATTCTTGTGCACTTTCTGTAGTTTCAGCACTTTGGTGAATCTCTCTCTGACATCAGTAATGCTGCTCATTAAGGAGCATACAATCCAGTTGAAAAGATCAGGGAAGACCAATTTCCACTAAGAGAGAAAAAAACAACTGTGTCAATCATTATAAGTCTTCATTTGGTCTATTTTAGTGACATTATGCAAGTCTGCAGAGTTAGACATCAGCAATAATTCATCACTTCCAATAACAGATATAATTTCTCATTTTGGAGATCTGATTTTTTTTAATCTCTATGCATGTTTAACTAAAAAGCTTTTAAACGAATAATTTATGTATTATGCAATGTTTTCTATGTAGCTTTACCTCAGTCTTGGTTTACAGGTATCTTTGTATTTGATTTCACTCTTCCTACTTAGGTACTTCAGTAAATTCACCTTTCTAAATAAAAGTTTGAATAAAAGGCCTTTGCCAAGGCACTCTTCAAGGTAAAGTAGACTAAGACAACCATCTATTTATCTTATGTTTCTTTGACCACCAACCAATGCAATGGTACATGGCAGCTATCTAAGGAGAACTAGAGAAAGAAATACTGGCCAACAAGAGTCTTACTCAGGCATTGCTAGGATAGGCCCAATGTAATAAAAAATAGGGGACTGAGATTTTAGTAAGAATGTTTTCATTTTTTTAATCTCTCAGAAGGAATTCTCTGCTCCATGTAGTTTTGTGCTTATACCATGGGAGCCATCTGTATTGCTGTGTTTCCGTACCACCTGTATGTGATCACTGAAGTAAGTACAGAAGTCCCACTGCCCAAATGCTGTGCACTTCTGGAGTCCTCCTGAAAGAGTGAAGTAAAGCTTGAGCTTAAGATCACTCCCTATGGTCCAGTCCTGAAGAGAGCAAAAACACAACTACAAGAATTTGAGATATAAATAAATGCTAATTACGTACAAAAGGTATTCAGATGTTGAGGATATTTTCTTAATGATGTTTGCAAAGACACCTAACAGGATTTGAGATACTGCTAAGTGCCACTGGATTTCAGTTGGAAAGGAGCATTCAAGGCAGTATCTTTGCTAATAAGTGGCACATCCCCACACACAGGCTAAAATCTTTGATGCTGAAGACCTGACATCCGCACTACATGAATTTCAGGGGAAGTTTATAGCAAGTTAACTCCAGTCTGGCCTTGTGTATTGAAAACCCACTGAAACTCAATTTCTGGGTGAAGTTCATGGAAAGTTTCAATCTGCAGCTTCTGGGGCTGCTCCCCAGTGTAAACCCACAGCAAGGTGGGAAGCTGATTCACTTCAAAAGCACAATAAGGGCAAAGCAAGCAACTCCTAATATGGACACTGATCTAGTAGGAGGTGTCCTAATGTACCTGGCCTAATGGGAGGTGTCCCTGCCTGTGGCAGGAGGGTTGGAACTAGATGGTGTTAATGTCCTTCCCAACCCTAATCCCTATGATTCTGTGACACACCCAGCTTGCTCTGTAGCTCCTACTTGATCACTCTTCTATGACCATAGGAAAATTAACGCCTTCATGAATTCATCCTTGAATCTCAGTATAGCATTCCTGAATTCAAAGAAAAAGTAAAAGTTTAGGTATTCTTTCGGATTACTTCCTAAGTCATGTTGGAGTGTGCACATATGTTATCAGCCATGACATGAAACAAAGAAAATAAAGTTTTCATGAACTGCCATGGGGTCAGTCATAAGAGAAACTGTATAAACACTTCATCTAAATCATTTAAAAAAAAAACCCAAACAAACAAAACAAAAACAAACCCCAAACCAATGCATGAATGTGCGTTATTTCAAGAAGTATTTTTTAACAAAAATTACTATACTCCTCATCAGTTACACATAAAGACTAATTTTGACTGTCCTACACATCATAAACTCAAGCAAACAAAAGCAATGAACATGGAAGCAGCATGCAAAATGAGATGGGGATTTGGGTCAATATTCAGAGAGAACTTTTTCTCTCATTTCCTTAGCTATCTTTTTTGCCAGAACATAGAAATTTGAGAGTAATTTCTAACACACTCAGAAGAAATCTGGCTGCCTCAGCAGTCAGGGCTGTATTTAAAAACATAAATAAATACCTATGGACAGACAAGAGTGCCTGGAATAAGTCATTTAACTTGTGTGCATGTGAAGAGCCCAACTCAGGAGGCACTTTTGGGGACTCTCTCTCAGATTCTTAAATGCTTGTTTAAATTATTGATTACTTGGACTGTAAATGCTGTAGTCAGCCTGTTCTGGAGGAAGGAATCCCTGGAAAGAAAACATCGTTTTGGTTAATTTCTCCGTTAATCACAGCACTTCAGAACACATGGGGCCCATCATGCACATCTTAACAGGGACAGGGTCCTCCTCTGGGAGCACACCACCTACTCAGCACCCCTTCAGTCTTCAGTCCTCTGTCTTCAGGAATGTTGGGTCTTTCCAAGAGTGCCCTCTGGACTGGCTTCACGTAGCCAGTGCTTACTGAAAAAGCCTTCAGTTTTCTCTAGGAGCTCAATGGCTTGCCTACATACCTTCAGTGGAAGAAATTTGGCTTTAAGACTTTTTCCCTCTCTCCTTCATTTATCTTTCAGAATCTCTGGCTCCTTATGAACAAAGAGGAATATATATACTGTACTTAATTTATGAGGCGCGTTTGAGTATTAATCATTTCATATATCCCAAAGCACATTTTGTAAGCTGGCCAAAGCAATATTTAAATTTTTGTAATTTTAAAAACTTAGCAGTAAATTACTGAACACAGTGTTACAGCAATGTGCTTCTCACATATTTCTTCCTCAAGATTCTGATTTAAATTCAGGTTTATCAATAAAAATCCAGCCCTACCAAAACAGCTTTGGAATTTTAACTCCCTTTCGAAATAGAGGTGTCTTCTAGATAGCACTGGTGTTGCTTGCCTCTGAACACTCTCTACTTTCATTATACAGTTTTTCCTACAGCTGCTAAAACACTATTTTCACAAGAGAGAAAAAAATAAAAAGGTAATTTTGCACCTCTAATCATCAAAGCAGCATAATTTAGGCCTTCATTGTGTCAGTCATAATTGTCTTTCTTGTGAGCTCACAATGTCATAATATTCTTTTTGATTAATGAGGATCCTACAATTACAGTGTAGGAACCGTCATGCTGTACTGCAGAGTCTGTCTAAAGGCAAAAATTACAGTTTATACTGATGCATTACCGAAGAGTTAGGGGTGGAATTATTACTGTCAGTGAATGGAAAGGGTCTGCACCCACAAGGCTAATAGCTTTTGTTGCTTCTGGAATGCAGTTCTGGGCAGCCAATGAACTTTCACATGGGAAGTCAAGAATTCCCACTCCTGCTTTTTGAATGCTTAATGCTGCTGCACACGTTATCTGGAATATTTCTGCCCACCTAGGAGGCTGGCAGACAGGGTCAGACGCCTTTGCATGTGAAACAAAAGCAGACTAGCAAAAGCTAGCCTGACTGAATGGAAATCTAATACATCAATAATAACAAGTTTCAGGCTTCACAGTACAATCAGCTTCCATCATGCAGGTTAGCAGAAATGAAGGGCAAGGGCCTTGGGGGTCAGGCAGAGGACTTAATTTTCCAAAAACAGTGCCAAAAGGCAAAACCAAATCAAACCAATAGCTATTCAAATCAATCCTTGTACTGTTAGAGGCTATTTTCTTCCTTGTTAGCTGCCAATGATACATTTTTTCAACAGTAATCACAAAAAAAAAAAAAGGCAAGCAATTTCACAAACCAGTATACTTCATAGTACAAGCAGGTACTATGTGTCCAGACATTGATCCCTGCTTTAGAAACATCAGGATATTTTCTAGAATTGTCTCTGTGACTTAAATAACTTAGTCCCATGACTGAAAAATGAGAGAGGGTCCTAAAAGCTTTGCATGTTTTACATGCAGTTTAACTACTTTTCAGATTTTGCTCTCAGCAATTTTAGAGACAATTCTCTAAGCTTTCTACTGTTTATTATTTTTCCACATCACTCAGTAGTACAAGTATACACTGAAGATCAAAACCATAGGACTTGAAATCTTGAAAACCAATTTTCCCTTTAGAAAATAAATACTCAGGATGGGAACGATTAAATAACGAGCGGCCTAAGTGATGTCAAAAACCAAAGACTCTTTGATGCTGCACATTCAGAACACACTATCATCTTCTTTGAATCCTCCTCTTTTGTCACATCTCCTTATTTAATTTTGCTTTGGTAGGATGTATCGTGTTTGAACAACTCAAGTGGGAAGGCTCATTCCAGCTTCCAATATGCCAATGCTATTAAGTGAACACATGTTTTGCAGTGGAAGAGACTGGCTGATGTAGCAGCTCAGTCATTATTCAGCAGACAGACATCCAGCTGAAAGCCATTAACCCAGAGAAAACAAATGACTGCTCTCAGGCTTTGCCCCTCCAAGTTTATGCTTCCTGGAAAGAAAAGTATTTAACCCTGAACCCCAGAGCATGCCAACTTAAAGACCTTTCTCTATGAAAAGATTATTTTAAATATTTCTTTGAACTTGGAAAGGCAACATTTATCTAAGGGAATTGTTCTAGAAAGTAGGAAAAAACAGAGGCAAATAATAGCCTAGGGCATAAGCAATTATTACACCATTTTCTACCATCTACAGGGCTTCAAACATCAGGGAGGGGGAGAAGAAAAAAACACATTTTGACCTATCGTGCTTTTGAAGATCTGATTTAAAGTAAGAGTCTGTGATAAGCAGGAGGTCAGGAGAATACATAATTCTGTAGCATGTCACAATTTTAATTTGTATGATGTTTTTAAAATTGGCCAAAATATTTTAAGTACATTTAGTGATCTAATGATCAAGTTAATCAAATATCAAGCTCCTTAGATAAAAATAAGATTCAACTCTATGATATGCTGATGTTGCCAACCTCAGTGAGAGTTTAGCACTTAACTGAACTAGTCCTAAGATTATGGTGGACTGCCCCATTTTATATGGCAAACTTAATAGAATTAAATTTCACACTTAAAAACTCTCAAAAACTCAGTGTATCCCATGCAACAAATGAACTCGGTATGCAGCAAAATATTAATAGATTTTTCCATTTCATTTCTTTTCTCAGGAAAATTTCATGCAAATGGAATTTAGGAAGTTGAACAATCATCTATATTCCATGATGTCTTTTGGTAGTTCAAACTACAGTTTCAAAAATGTAAATTGATACATTGACTTTTCAAAATGCTTTAAATCTATTTCTTTCAGAACAAAGAAAGTCAGAGAGAAAAAGGCATTTGAAGAGCAGAAATGAACATAAAGGCTTCATAGTGAGTAAGGCTTGTGAGCTGTTTCAGAGCCCCAGTTCTGATAACTAGTATTAGTGAATGTTTAGAGAAAAGTATGAGAAATGAACATGACTAGTATATACCTTCATGCCTGCCTGTCTTCTAAATTTCTCTAATCAGCAGGTTGAGATTCCCTGAGCCAAAAGTTGTATTCAGCAGTGGTCAGTAACTGTCAGTGGATCAAGTCTTCATGAACTTGTCTGTTCTTTTTTGAAGCCATTTGAGGAAGGATTAATGCAGCAAAAGATAATCAGCAATGAGTTCACATTCTGGGGCAGACTAGAATTCAGTACAGCCCTCCAGCCTCTCATCAGAAAAGCACCTGACTTGGGAAACCATAGAACACTATGATGAAACACAGTCTTTCTTCTACCGTTAGGTAAAGTCGCAACACAGACTCCCATTTCCCCTGTTAAACTTGATCCAATGGTCATTTGCACCTAGGAGTTAACAGTGCAAGCATTTGAAAGGACTCACAAAATCTTCTCTAAAAGCACTCTTAGAAGATGCTTCTCAGCTAACGATGGCTTCCTTTTTCCACTGATGTCAGTGGAAATTCCTTGTGATTTGCAACAGAGCAGGTCTTTGGCAGACAAAAACTCACCTCTGCTCAATAAGAAGTAATCCGTGTGCATTCTTTTCTTGGCCTCTGCATTTATCATCCTGATTCTGTAACACTGATGTTCATCCTTATGGACTAACATCACATCCCCTCTCATTGCACAAAGGATCAAATGCAAGAGCATACACATTTTTTTATTTCAGGGCCCTGTTGCTGCAGACAATTATCATGAACAATCCCATGCACAAGCTTATCAAGCTTCATCTTCAGCAATTTTCAACCATCTTATTCCACTATTCTTCTGAAGGTAGCTCCACAGCCTTCTGCATTATGCTTCCTATTCCAGATAGTTAGAAACTGTCTTCTAATTATCAACCTGGGTTTTTTTTTAATGGCATGCATTTGCTCTTCTTCTAGTATTGTTCTGCAGCAACAAATTTTAGTCACTACTGAATTGGGTTTGGATCAGCACTTTGTAACCTAAAGATAAAAGCATCATTGTATTGCATTTGTTTATGAACTAATTCCCTCTGTAGTTATTTTAATAGAAAATATGCAATGAAGTCATGAGAAATATAAATTAATGTCATTGGCAGTTAAAATGATAGCTTATAAAGTTATATGACAATTAACAGGCTCCCTAAATTATAAGTCATGCATAAAATTACTAATATCTAATTATCTATATATGTACATCTCTATAAGCTAATTATCTGTAATGTGTAAAATACTTAGGAGTTCTACAAAAGCTTCAGCCATTAATTAAAAATTTATCAATAATGTGCTTTAAGTTAATTACATAGAAAATATATTTATCAGTCACATATATTAATCTGATGAACTGATTTGGCTTAGAAGAAGCCCTTGTCTTCTGCTGGTATCTTTCATAGTGCCTGAGCCTCCTGCTGAACTTAACCTTTGTAAATCTGATCGCCACAGGCTCCTGTTCCTGCTCTTCACACAGAGCTCACCCATGCTGCTGATGGATGGGTTCATGGAAAATAGCCAGACAGCGCCTTCTTCTAATGTACATAGGGGAAAGTTGGGCCATAAAACAACCACAAGTGCTGCCACTCTCCCAAAAGTATACCTCCTGCACCCACAAGTACAGTAGAAGCAGAAGTCTGCGTTGGAGGGTGGCAGCAAGTGGCTGTTTAGGAAGTTTAGAGACTGTTTTCTGGCATATGTAAAGCAGGCAGCTTGCTACCTCCAGCACTGCTGCCTCTTCCAAGAGACAAAGCTATTTTCTTGTGCTCGATTTCATTGCAAGTTGCCTTTAGGACATGTATGCTAGGCCATACAGTCATCAAGTAAGGCACAGGTAGGTGGAGCTGGTCAGAAAACAAAATGTGCAGCACTCATCCCAAATAACAACTTTGTCAAAGATTCCTCCAGTTCTCAGGACAGGATTTAAAAAAAAAAAAAAATCAGTACCAAACAGATTAAATAGCATGTACTTTTATCCTCCCACATGTGCCAAATACTTGAAGCACAAAAAGTAATGAGCAGTATTGTCCAGTACATTGTTGGAGGTTTTGTCTGGCAGAGTGTGGTTTGAAGGTCACTCCTGAGGAACTGCTGGTCAATTCCCCTGTTTGCTGATAAAACAAAATAAGACTCCGGCCCTTCCAACCCAAATTATACTACGGCTCTACAAGGCAACTGTACTTGGGTCCTAGTTCTCACTGCAAGCTGATGGGGTGACTGATGTGTCACTTCTATACAGCCAATCCTTAATAAACCTAAATGTTGGGGATTTTTTTCCTTACAAAGCAGATTTTCACACAACTCTTGCCTCTTTCCCTAAACAGTTTCTTTACTCAAAGATGCCTCTAAAATGCATGCCTGAATAGTCTACTGCTAATAAATGTACATGGGCAAATATACATAAATGCTGCTCTTTCAAACATAGCACCTATTTCTCCACACATCAGCAGAAGAGGGAAGGACAGGCTTGCTCAAAGCTTGAATCTATTATAGCTCTGTACCTGGAATCATTCCCATGAACGAGAAATAATCTCCACTGTAAGTAACCTTTGTATTTTTTTTTTACAGGTTATACAAGATTTGTGCTTCCCTACAAAACTGAAAAAAAAAAGAAAAGTCAAACAATTCGGCCACAGTTCCCCTGGGATCCTCTCCAATACCTTTTGGAGAAAATAATAATGATTTTGCTTTGCCTTACATTAAGCCAAAACCTCCAAAGACAACACGAACAAATATACACAAATAGCATTTCCCTTAACTCAAAATCACATTAGTAGCTGGACAGTATTTCCTTTCTTTCAAGCATTCACACTTGAAATAGGATAATATTCTTGAAGGTACATTTGTATATACATTGCTATCTATAATTTTGTCACAGACAAGTAATAGAATAGGTCATACCAAGATATATTATAGCAGTCCACTGAAGTTAATGGTTTGGTCATTTTTTAATAATTTTTACAGTTTATTTTGTAATTTTTTTGTGGCAAGAATATATCATTTAATTCCAACTTCAAGTCTAGCATTTGGGTAAGTTTTGCAGAGTCTCTCAGAAAAAAAAACCACACTACCTCTCTATGACTTAAATTTACTCTTACTGGAGACAGCAAGGATATAGTAGAGTCTACTGCATGCCCATGAGAAGAAAGGCTGACCCGTAGTTTTCGCATATCCACTGGGATAAAAGAGAAGTGGCCTCAGTGGTATAGAATGTAAGAAAATATATGAAATTGACCCATACACACATGCACAATCAGTAAAAAGATTCTGTGTGTGGTTTATTTTGCTCTTAAAAACATATTACATCTGCTCCCAGTGACTGGGAGCATGTATGTACATACAGTATTTCATTTTTAAGATTAGTTAGCTTTCATGGGAATTAACAGAGAGTCCCATCATTCACAGCTGACTTGAACAATAAAATCTGTTTTCTGCCATTAATCTGGCACCAACTGACTGACAGGTCACCTATGGTGAGCTGTGAGACATGAGGAGTGGGGAATGGTCATGTTTATTCACCAGATAGTACTGTGGAAAACAAGCAAAGAATTATCTTGGGAAAACTATGGGTCACAGAGAAGTTCTTGTCCATTCAATGCAGGGTGCAAGCTTATTAATGTTATTCCTCAGAGCTCTTCTCTTACCCACAGTTCAGGGAAGGAAGCTATTTCCTTCTTACAGGAGGAAGGAACAAAAAACAAATACACAGAAGATTGATAAAAGTAGAAAGCACAAGCACTGACAAGTCTTTGAAGAACTACTTATACATTAATAATATTTACTTAGTAATAACAGATGTTTGAATGTCAGCTTTTCAGTGTTTTAATACAAAATCTACTTCAATGTCATTACAGCAGGCCCTCAGCATGGCTGTAGACCAGATTTCTGGATTTAAAACCTTATCTTTGCAGGAACACGTTTTACTCCAGGCACACTACTTGAAAAGTTGGCTTATTAGCTGGAGTAAGGACTTCAAAATTATCTGAATTTAGACATTTTTCCTTAAATACAAGCAGCTTTATCAGTTTGAAATTTCCAGTCCTGAATGCTGTAAGCAAGCTCAGACACAGCTAGTTCAGAGAACATGTTTGTTCATCAACACAGGAGTCATCATAAAAGACCTTGGTAAAATAGCAGAAAGCAGAGTTTGAGAGAGGTTGCTAAAACAGGCTAAAACACAGTAAATCCAACACCAAATTTTGGGGACTGCAAACCAGTGCCAGATACCATCAGATCTGCCTGATCAACTGAGCTCCACTTGATACCAGTTGATTTTGTGATAGAAAAAGAAGAAACATGTTCCAGTTGCTCTGGTTGCAGATTTCTCATTTTGGAGATGGAAGAAAGCTGCACCTGTGGAGCCTGGTTGATTCTTCAGCCACCTCCAGCATGACACAGCCATGGGTTTAGATTCAGCTAAACCTTTCACAAGACTCCTCCAAGTCCATATCAAAAGTAACTGACTGGTCAGATATCTAAAGAAGAACAGAACATGCATCACGGGGTGCAATTTTACATTCTAAATTTCAGGGCATTCTGCTGTACTGTGTACTCCTCAGCAACAGTACCATGAGATGAAAAAGGTGGAGATATGCTCCAAGATCAGCAATACCTAAGGTACTGTATATTTTCCACGCTGTACAAAGTACCACTCAGCTATGGGCAGTTGTGCTCAGCAGGAGCTAAAAGCTCAGGTGAAACCTTCCCTGTGTATATGTGACACACTCCACCTTTCTCTCTTTGAGTTGAATGAGTACTTCTTGACAAATATGAGAGAGAAGAGCTACTTGCAGGGAGGAGTCATGATGTCTGTCAGCTGTGCCATGAACACAGAAGAAGCTGTGAGTCTAGAGCCCTCATCACTCACTGACACAAAATACCTCCAGCTGGCTAACACAGGAGCTTTTTTGCTTCCCTAGCAGGCATCATCTCCAAGGTTAGTTTATTCCAAGGTCCTCACAGGAGCAACAGCCGTCACCTGAGCTCCACATGGAACTGGCTTTTCCCACAGAAAATCCATGACTAATGACTGGTTTTCAAGTTACCACTCCAGACCTTTGTCAGAAATAAAACTTAAAGTGCTTTACTGATAACTTAGTTTAAACAGGAGATGGGTATTAAACTGTGGCATTTATGACTGATTTTGTTCACAGCACAAGTAAAGCCTTGCAATAATTCTACTTGCTAATAGTACTTCTTTTTTTTTCCCTGTCCAGCTCTGAAGAGAATTCATTATTAGCATGCACTTGATAGGTTAATTTTTCAGTTCTGCATGATTAATTGTGACACTCTGAAGTAAACACCCTATACAAGAGCAATTCACTCAATGTGTGTGGTGGTGTGTGTTCAGTCTGTTTCTGTCTAAAATATACACATACACTGCAACATTAGCCCAAATTTTTTTTGTAAAAAAATCCATTTAGAAGTTGGATTGCTCCATTTTAAGCAAGTCAAAGTTAAAAACAGGATACAGTGCATATATCACCAAGATACCAATTAGTACAATTTTTTTCCTCTGTGAAATATATTTACTATTGAAGACTGAACTTTTACTGAAACAAAATACATTAGTGAGGAAACAGCCTTGAGCTGTGGACTTTTTGGCACTTAGAAACTATGCTAGAGTAAAGGAAAAGCAAGAATTTTAACCAGAAGAAAAATATCATTGCAGTTTAAAAGAAAAAGAAAATGAAAAAGAAAATAGGTAAGAGAACACTGTAGAGTGTGGAGTTAAAACAAGTCAAAGGTAAGAAAAGCTCCAGTTTCTTGAGAACTGCAATCAACTACCAAGAATCAAAACAATACTTGGCTTCATGGAAACAGTCTATTACAATAACAATGCTACACTATTATGCAGTGGTTTTTTCTCTTTAGATCTCAAGGCTGCTTATAGTAAATGCAGATTACTGTTGCTTGGCGGTTGCGAAATCATAGAATCATAGAACAGTTAGGGTTGGAAAGGACCTTAAGTTCATCAAGTTCCAACCCCTTTGCCATGGGAAGGGACACCTCCCACCAAACCATGCCACCCAAGGCTCTGTCCAACCTGGCCTTTAGCACTGCCAGGGATGGAGCATTAACAACCTCCCTGGCAACCCATTCCAGTACCTCACCACCCTCACATTAAAGAACTTATTGCTTATATCCAACTTAAACTTCTCCTGTTTACGTTTGAACCCATTACCCCTTGTCCTATCACTACAGTCCCTGGTGAAGAGTCCCTCCACAGCATCCCTATCGGCCCCCTTCAGATACTGGAAGGCTGCTATGAGGTCTCCAAGCAGCCTTCTCTTCTCCAGGCTGAACAGCCCCAACT
>JAOEHY010007777.1:12855-35163 GCA_025447955.1 Psilopsiagon aurifrons
GTTGGGGACACCAGAACTGCACACAATACTCCAAGTGAGGTCTCACGAGAGCAGAGTAGAGGGGCAGGATCACCTCCCTTCAGCTGCTGGTCACGCTCCTTTTGATGCAGTCCAGGATACGGCTGGCTTTCTGGGCTGCAAGAGCACACTGCCAGCTCATGTTCATTTTCTCATTGACCAACACCCCCAAGTCCTTCTGCACAGGGCTGCTCTCAATCTCTTCTCTGCCCAGCCTGTAGCTGTGCCTGGGATTGCTTCAACCCAGGTGTAGGAACTTGCACTTGGCATGGTTAAACTTCATCAGGTTGGCATCAGCCCACCTCACAAACGTTTCCGGGTCCCTCTGGATGGCATTCCTTCCCTCCAGCATATCAACTGAACCACCCAGCTTGGTGTCATCAGCAAACTTGCTGGGGGCACACTCAATCCCACTGTCCATGTCACCAACAAAGATGTTGAACAAGACCCGTCCCAGCACCAATCCCTGAGGGACACCACTTGTTACTGGTGTCCAACTGGACATTGAGTTATTGACCACAACTCTTTGTTTGCGGCCATCCAGCCAGTTCTTTACCCACTGAGTGGTCCACCTATCAAATTGATGTCTCTCTAATTTAGAGACAAGGATGTCATGTGGGACACTGTCAAATGCTTTCCACAAGTCCAGGTAGATGACATCAACTGTTCTACCCCTGTCCATCAGTTCTGTAGCCCCATCATAGAAGGCCACCAGATTGTTCAGGCAGGATTTCCCCTTAGTGAAGCCATACTGGCTGTCACCAAGCACCTTGTTGTTCTTCATGTGCCTCAGCATGCCTTCCAGGAGAATCCGCGCCATGATTTTGCCAGGCACAGATTTGAGACTGACTGGTCTGTAATCTCCCTGCTCATCCATTTTCCCCTTCTTGAAAATGGGGGTTATATTTCCCTTTTTCCAGTCATCGGGAACGTCACCTGACTGCCATGATTTTTGAAATATGGACAGTGGCTTAGCAAATTCATTTGCCAGCTCCGTCAGGACCTGCAATGGATTTCATCAGGTCCCATGGACTTGTATACATTCAGGTTCTTAAGATGGTCTCAAACCAGATCTTCTCCTACAGTGGGCCCAGGGTCTTCATTCTCACAGTCCTTGCATCTGCCTTCCAAGACTTAGATGGTGTCATCAGAGCATTTGCCAGAGAAGACTGAGGCAAAGAAGTCATTAAGAACCTCAGCCTTCTCCAAAGCCAGGGTAGCCAGTTCTCTTAATAGCTTCCTGAGAGGGCCCACATTGTCCTTAGTCTGTCTTTTATTGGCAATGTACCTATAGAATCCCTTCATTTTATCGTTAACATCACTAGCCAAGTTTAATTCTAAGTGGGCCTTATCTTTCCTAACCTGGTCCCTAGCTTCCTGGACAACATCCCTATATTCTTCCTGGGTCGCCTGTCCTTGCTTCCATGTTTCATAAGCCTCTTTTTGCCTTTGAATTTTCCTCAGCAGTTCCTTATCCATCCAAGAAGGTCTCCTGCCCCTCCTGCTGCACTTCCTTCTAGTAGGGATGCAAAGCTCCTGAGCTTGCAGCAAGTGATTCTTGAATATCAACCAACAGTCTTAGCCCCCCCTGCCCTCTAGGACTATATCCCATGGAACCTTACTGGGTAGGTTCCTGAAGAGTCCAAAGTCCGCTCTCTTGAAGTCCAGGGCAGTGAGCTTGCTGCACGCTCTTCTCGCTGTCCTGAGGGTCTTGATTTTGACCATCTCATGCTTGCTACAATGAAGGCTGCCCTGGAGCATCACATTTCCAACCAGCCCTTCCCTGTTGGTGAGCACATGGTCAAGCATGGCACCTCTCCTTGTTGGCTCCTCTATTACTTGCAGAAGGAAGTTGTCTTCCACACAATCGAGGAACTTCCTGGATTGCTTGTGCCGGGCCGTACCATCCCTCCAACAAATATCAGGGTGGTTGAAGTTCCCCATGAGAACAAGGTTCTGCGAGCGTGAGACTGTTCCTATCTGTCTATAGAGCACTTCATCCACAGAGTCCTCTTGGTCAGGCGGTCTGTAACAGATCTCCACAATAATGTCTCCCATTGCTGTTCTCCCTTTAACCCTGACCCACAAACTCTCTATTGACTGCTCTCTATTGAGACTCTCTATTGCCATGCATAAAGCTTGCTTATAAAATACTTCTTAAAAGTGCTTCTCACCCTCTTAAACACAATTAGATAAAAACATGTCCTATAAAGCCTAATTTGGCTCTTGATTGCTCCGGAACATGGTAGAATTGCCCAAGTGAATCCAAAGAGAACTTAAACAACAGAATGGCCCAATCCCATTTATGTATAAAAGGATATAGAAAAAAAAAAAAAAAAGGTCCTAGTCCACCAAAATAAATGGAAAACTCTTTTTTCTTCCCACTCTAGGTGAAACGCTTACCAAAATATTGGTGTTGAGAATACTCAATTTTCTTAAAATGAAAGATTTCTACTGTTGCCCATGTTTAGGAGTTAGGAAGACGGATGTGGAAGTAAGGCAAGCAATCCAATCCCTGGAATTAATAAGGTTTCTGTGAAAAAACAAAAGTCTTTGAAATGTGGGACCTGCAGCCAGTGCCAGGAGATACTGAAAGAAATGCATAAAGACATAGGCAAGATGGGAAACAAAGTGAGCACATCTGTGCCAAAGCAGAGGCAAAGCTGTAAGTGCATTAACCCAAAAAAAAAAACACTTCCAAGAGTATCACAGCAATCTAAAAACTGAGAACTAACAGTTTCACTACTAATTTCACATACCTTTGAAGGTCAGCCTATAGAAAGAAGCAGTTTCAGGCCACACATCAAGTTTCTACAAAATCCTTCAATACTTGTTTTTCCATGCAAAAGAAAGTAGAGGAAAGCCTAAAATTAATCCCATTCCCTACCTTCTTTGGCTGCCAGCCTTCAGACAAGGCATGTGCTCAGTGGCAAGCACCTCAGTCTTCCACATGTCTAGCTACAGAGGTGCACTCAGTCTAGTAACACATTCAAGAACCAGAGAGACTTGCATATTTAGCTGAGACTAAATTTAGCTAACACCACCACTGGGGAGTTCCCATCTCAGGGATCAACTCTCCAGCGAGAGAAAGACTTTATAGTATCTAACAGAGCTTCCATGCAGAAGGACAAATGTTGCTATCTTTCAGACTGTTCCTTAATCTGACTGCATATTTGTCAGCACATTGTAAATATTTATTAGATTTTATTAGATAGAATTTACCATAAAGGCATAAAGAAAGGAAAATTTTCTAATCAAAACAGACAAATGCCAACCGGAATCCCACATCTATCCTGTAACCAGTCAGGCTAATGGTGTCTTCTATTACTGATTTCCTGAGCCATTTCCTCCAAGTTTTGATGTCAGGTGGAAAGTAAGTCTGACCAAAGTTTGCAGAAAGTATTTGGAATTCAAATTAAAGTCTTCAAGCATTTACATAGAAGTTGTTGAGGTTCAAAAGTTTGGTGCATAAGCCAAATAAGTTCTTGAATTTAATTTGATTTGGAAAGTTTTTAATTAGGAAGACTGGAAGTTTGATCATTTTTATGAAGAGTACTGGTAAGCTAATCTTACAAAACAAGTGGACTTAATGTGAAGTATGTTTCACGTGTGATTAACTATGCAAGTAAATCTATCGTTGCCTTAATAGGAGAAGGCTGAGCCTATAAACTGGAAAACTAATGAAAAAATGAATTGTTCTTATTAAGTGGATCTTCCTGCTTGAGGAACAATCTCATTGATTTTTTAGTTTTCTTTTGTTTTTACAAATAAAGCTTGGGGTTGCAACCTAGCAAATTCCTTAATCATGCAACTAACCACCCTATCCATTATGTATAGCACAGTGCATATTTGATCAATAGCACTGTTTTTGTTAATGCTATATCAACTAAGTAGTAGAAAAAACCCCCTCTTCATTTTGTGGGTATTTTCAGTTGCTGAGTCAGAAAACAAAATAAGGTTCAACATCTGCATTTATTTTTGTTCAGTAAAGCTTGCATCTCCCTTCAGGGCTCAAAGCAAGCAAACTGCTGCTAACCATGATAATTACACAGTACTCAGCGTGGTGAGTAGAATAACATTGTAATTGTCCAAGGGTTTGAACAATATGGACTGATTTTGTATACTGTATAATTTACAGTAAAGATTCAGAATGTGTTTTCTTTGCTCCAAGAACACTTTCATCCTTTAGCTCTGGATCATTATGCGTGGAGACAAGCGCTCACAATCAAATTCAAACCAGATGAAGAACATCTGCAAAAATAGAATAATTTATTTTATTGACATTTACATTTCCATAATTTTATCTGGGTCTGATTCTGCTTGTGACGGTCAAGCTAATAGAAAATAACCAAGACCACTTGGAGTCATTCAGACAAAATAAAAATATGCAAACTCTTGAAATGTTACCACAATCATAACAAATTAATGACAGTGACTGAACCGGAGTGAAAAGACTGAAGAAAATATTAACGAGCGTTGTGCTTAAATATGGTTTATTTTCCTTCATGAGGTCAGGGTAAGACTTGGGCATATGCAGTTACACATTAAGACCTCAGTTCCGCAGAAATCTGTTTATTTTTACATGCTGAAGAGTCACTGTGAAGCATCTGGGACTAATAATAATTGAGAACAGTCATGGATCAGGGCCCATACAATTTCTGAGCATTACCTGTGGTGGTGCATAGCAATGGGAACAATGAATACGAGAGCAATCTTCATTGCCACTGTGTAAAGCGGCAACATGACCTAAAAGTGGTTTTACAGAAAGAAATGAACAGCTCAACACTGTGAATGTACAGTATCGTCCTTTATGAGACACAGACATAAATCTTTACAAAAATAATCAGAAGTCTTAAGAGTGCTCTGTTTTCTATGGCTTTTAAAGACCTGTTTTTTTGTGAATTTATTTTAATTGGGGGAGAAAAAGAAGAAATGGAGCTGGGGGCAGGAGTGAAAAGGGGAGAGGGAATTCCTACAGATATGTTTTCCTTTACCCAAAGTTTCAGCAAATTACAATTCATACATTTCCAGTATCAATCATCATTTTAAAAATGGTGCAGATTCTATTAAAAAAAAAAAAAAAGGCAAAAAGCAAAACCAATTTTGTTTTGTTTTTAACCCCCAACTAAAAGATTTCTAATTAAAAAACTGGAACAGTTGTGTTCCTGACTTGAAACATGGGATTTCCCTGGCAGGGATTCACCTCCATTGTCGTATTCGATAAAAAGAGAAACACTTCAACCAGGAGGTTGGGTTTTTTCTTTGTTTTTTGTTTCACGGCTGCCATGTTCAGACAAAAGCATTGCATAATGGATTTCATGTAACTGACCTTCTGCTGGATCACACAAAGCCCTTCAATAGTACAATTCACAGTATAATTTTTCACAAGCTTCCTATTAAAATTGACTTCACTGCAGTTACTGGACATAATGCAACAATGACGCATGATTGATATTTTATGCTTAGATGACTTATGCTATATGAAAAAGGAATAAAAAAATCGGGTTTGTATATAGAGCAGTATCCTTCTTATTGTCAACAAACACTAATCAGATCTGGAAATCAAGTCTGTGAACTGTTGAGGCTAGGTAACCTTAACATTCACAACCAGACTTTTCAATTAATTTGATACTCATCCTTTATGATGCATTTAACACTGCAATGTTCCAAGTTAAATTTTCAGGCAAATCTCAGTTTCTAACAGTTGGCCTAATAAACTTGAAAGCAGATGCTGCTAAATTAAAGAGCAAATAATAAAAAGTAAGAAAACAGAAGATAATATGGTCTATTGGGTACACAAGGTTTTTTCTACATTATTATGTTTCTGGGAAAATGGTTCACTTCTGTCACTGCTTTCTTCACTGCCCACTGCTCTAAAAGGAGGTGATAAAGGACTGTAAACAGAAGACAACCATTTGGGTTGCTTTCCAAAATATCCTTTGCAGCTGTGGCATCAATTTCAGCCTTACCTCCCAGAGTGAAACCCGAAAGTATATATGCAAAACTAAATGGCCCCAAATTGGCTGCTGCACTCAGCACCCTTGTTTATGTTTCACACATTAGGCATAAGACTTCCTGAATTACATCAGACCCATAGCATTTACTCAGCAGGAGGTTGAAAGTTCCTCCCTAAGAAAGGCTAGCAAGATTGAGTGAAAGGCAGCAATCTGATAAAAGTACAAAATATCTCAGGAGACCTACTTCTGATGGAGACATGAGCATTGCACCTTATCTTTTCATGAGCACTAATATTAAGAATGTCAGGCCACATTCTCCTTTGTTATTACTGTTAAATTTACCTGTTTGTAAGTATATATATTTGCCTATTCAAACATGATCTGTGTACAGTAAATCTCTGCTTTATAGCCCACAGGACTTCACATTGCCTTGTTGCCTTTGCAGCTCTTCAGAGGAACAAAGGAAGGAACAACAGGGCCACCAAAATAACCTAATCTTTCCACGAAGTCCACCAAAACCTTCCCACTGACTTTGGTACCACTGCTCATCTCCATGAGAGCAGCAATGCTGCCCCACTGGAGCTCCTGGCACCAGGTATGTTTTTTGCAGGACTCCGGAGCAGTCCATGCAGAGGAAGCAAACTCTGCTCTCAAGCAGCAAAGCACATTATCTCAAGAAACAACATCATAAACATAAAGCTCATAAACAAACTACCAAACAGGATTCCTCACATTCATCCTTTCTTCAATAAAAGGAGTAATTTTAGTTTACTGAGTACATTTTAAACTGATGCACCCAGGATGCATAGCTCCCTCTCTATGCTGGCTCATAATAAAGGAACATATACCACAGGCACAGAAAACAGAAAATGTGAGGGAACATCTCCCACACACTGAGTAGAAATACTTGATCAAGGTGTTTCTGGGCACCAAGAGAAACCAAATTTTAAGTATTCCAAGGTTTGCCTTAGTACAAATAAGATAACTGTCATAAAATAGAGGCTCTTATAAATATCATTTGCCCCCATGCCTGCAGAGTAAGATTTAGTAAATCTGTATTTCAGATACTTGAAATCCTATGTTAGACCTTAAAAAAATCTTTTTGGTGTTCTGCTCTGGTGATCCTCAAACGTATTCCACTGAAGAGAATAAAAAGCAGAAAACCTGAGAAGTAAATTTCCCAGATCTCCTAATATCTGTCACCTCACACAGGTTTTCTTGCAGAAGGATATGGCTCCATATTTGCCAGGCATTTCCATGTTCTTTAATGACACTAAAATTCCTTTTGCTTGAGAAAATTCTAATCACAAACTGGACAGTCCACAGTGAGTTCTTGCATCAAAACATACTGAAGTTCAAGACAGTTTGGATTTGGCCCAGAAAACTTGATTGCAAAGTAGGATTGTATTTATGTCAGCTTTACAGAAACCATTAAAAATTCTGATAGAAGACCTTAGTATCTAGGTTGGACATTAAGCAGTTAGTTGTCTGAAAAAGTATGCCACTAAAATAAAACTGTTTTCTTAATCATCTCAACCCTTTCTAACCTACACAGTCTTCTTTTTTAATAAGGCTCAACCTGTGGGGTTCAGTGTGTGTTCAATTTTCTGAGAAAAGGAAAGCTGAAAGACTACGGGTTTTAATATGTGACAAAAATGATGGATCTGTAAGGGGAGTTTTTAGAAGAGGTCTGGGAGACATGCAACAAAGTAGGTCCCAAAGGACAAAAGAAAATTGCTCACTCAGAGATTTTTCCTGTCAGTTTTTTTCCAGGATATGATTTTTCTTGTAGAGTTAAATAACCCTTTAATGTGGATGTTCACTAATGGAAAGTTTAACACTTAGCTATATCACCATTATATTGAGAGGCTATGCTGGGTCAGATACTCAGCACTTGTATGTCAGCTTATCTCCACTGAAAAGACTAATTCCAACAGAACTTCACTGTTTCACAGTAGTTAAAAGCCAGGATACAAATCCTGCAGAAACAAAACATCCGTTTAAAATAGCCATCTTCTAAAGTCCTTCCTAAACCTTGATTCATGGATGTTTTGAATACACAGTAGGAAGTCAATAACTCTTTTCTTTCCTCATTCATGAAACCCCATTATTTTTGATGCAGTTTACTTTTAGTGAAATGGCTTGAGGCAACTAGCTTTTAAACCAATTTGGTAAACAACCTTATCCTCCACGATCTTCCTGTGACAGTTTTCTTTTTCCTGCTTGGTAGAACATAGGTCATGGGTGCACTGTGCCAATCTCACCAGTTCACTTTCCTAGATAGAAGTGTTCTGTGATTAGGATATGTATTTCAGCAGGAAAATTGAAAAGAATGCTGACATTAGCTTAAAATGGTGAAAAATTTAATAAAAAGAAAATAAGTAAAAAACAGTTTGAAGGCAGAAACTAGTTTTGAACCATTTTTTTTCAAGAAGCTACAAATAGATTGTTCAACAAGTAACCAGCTGAAGTCAAAGAAGTGCTGCACATTGATCCCTGGCAAAGAAAGACCTCACTTGCAGTGTTAACCCCCTTTTTTTTCTAATATCTCTTTTGAAAATACAAATGAGCATTTAGAAATAACACAGCTCTCCATGGCAAGAACAAAGGGCATCACAGGTTGCTCCTCAGCATCTCTTTTTCTCCTATCAGCAGCATTTGGTGCAGATCTGAAAGCTCCTAGGTCCATTTGGGATGGTCTTTTTTTCAAGAGTGTTGTATGTTGTATTATTCATTGATGTTTTGTAATGCCAGGCTACAATGCAATGAGGGTATTTCACATTCACATGAGAGCAACAGAAGCTAAACTTTGCCTTTTAAGCTTTTGTTCAATTGCTGCAAAGTTGTGTTTTGAAGTGATTTTTCAAATACAAATCAAAGGGGAAAATGTGCTGGGCACTGAAGTTAAAGAAAATGAATGCCATAATGCAGTACAGCAAAATGGGGATTCTGATTTACACATATTTCTTGTCCCTAGCTGCACTTACGACTCCAGATACAAGTGCCTTAGAGCTATGATTCTCAAAGTGCAAGTTAAAATGATTATTAAAAAGAAATAAAAATCTTTGTTACTTTTCAACCAGGTGTAACTGTTTCCATGCAGCACTGAGCAGGAGGGGTTCCATCCAAGGCCCTAAAGAAAGCTCTCAAAGACAAACAGCAGATTGCACCGGGCAAGTCAATCCTTTTAACAGCAATACATTTTAAAAGAGCAACAAAGAGTCTCATCCACAGGCCACCAAAATCAATGGAGCCTTAAGTAGCCTATAGATTATGGATTAACATGGACTATTGCAAATATAAGGCTTGCATCAATTTACAAATAAATTTGGAAGGTATTTGTGAGAACTTTAATATATTGACCTCCTCCTTCAAAAGTGTTTTGGGGAAAAAAATATATTTACCTATTCATTCTCATTGTCAAACATTAAGGTTAAAGCCTTCCAGGCAACATTTTTCAGGGCTCAACATTTTTATATATTCCAATGACTCCATCAAAGTATTGATAGCTATCTTTCCATTACAGCTGTTCTCCTTCCCTTAGGTAATATATATATGTACTTGACTGTAATTGGAAGGAAGACTCTTACGTGTCAGGTTGTAACCCAACATTTCAGCATTTTCATAATTTGCTGAAGACATAGTTCATTTTCAGTAAAACTGACGTTGTTGCAACTACACAGATATTATGAGCCAAACTGTTACGTGACACAAGTGCCCCAATCTGCTAGAAACTTAAATTTCACTAAGTAAGAAGCAAAGAGGTTAGATTATGTGTACAAAATTGTCACAATATGTACATTACCAGGAAAGAATTTCATCTGTGAGGCCTTTGTCACAGAGTGCATGAGATGCTTTTCACATCAGATAATCTAAGGGAAATATGTGGTAAGACAGCAGGGAACATCTTAACTAACAGTGGAAGGAGAAGAAAAAGAGGTACACTTAATGTTTAAAAGTTGCCTATAATGGTAGCCTTGCCTTTTCATTTCATTTTATTTTTTATTGATTTTGTATGTGCAACAACTGTCCTTTGGACCATCCAAGAGCACAAGTACTTACAGTTAAATATTTGACTTTAAAAATTTTAAAGAATTGGAATTTGTAACTCATATTTTTAGTACTTGAAAGCACCTGTCAATATATAGTCAAAGCTTAATGTGGGACATCCTACAGCAACTCACTAGGCCTATTTCTAGCATTAAATTATTTTCTTTAATTTGACTTCAGTTCTTCAGTGATGAATAATACCTAATTTAGCAAGAAAAATCTGATTTCAGAGCTTCAATACTTTTAGTATCACCCAGGCAAATACCAAAGTTACAGAGTTGTAGGCAGGATATCTTCTATCGGTTCAGTCCTGCTGTACTTCATTGTGTAGTGACAAGTGGCATTCTCAGTATGCATCGGAAATGTGAACAAATACCACTAACAATACTAATGCACTCTAGATTTATACATGCAGCTGAGAACTGAATTAAACAACAAAATCTTTTCTGAGATTGTTGAACTTTAATTTATCAAAGCAGAGATTTTCACTCCCTCTACTCATCTTGTCTCACTGATGTTTCTCAAGCAGGTAATTTATGCTATTATTCACAAGTTTAAGACTTCCAGCAACTCCGTAAACATCTATTCCTTCAGTGTTCAATTGTGCTGAGAAAAAAAAACAGCATGGCAATATCAAAACCAATTCCCAATACCATGATGTTTCATTACAAAGAAATTGCTTTGTTTTTTCTTACAAAATAATCAAGAGAAAACAAAGACAGTAAATATTCTAAGGAATGCAAAGCGTAGAACTGACATAGCCTAGCATACTTTGGTTAAAGAGTTGCAATGGAAATGCAAACTGGAAGAGACACAGTCATTGCAAAAAAAACCACCAATGAGCAGTGATTGCACCCTAAAGACTTCAGAAAGGTAGAAGGTAAAGTAGAAGAACACATTTACAGAAGGATATATACGAGGAAGAGGGAAAAAGAAATAAATTATACAGCAAATAAAGCAGATCTTCTTTGTCCCACATCTAAATCATCATACCATGTGAATTTGTCGCTAACAGTCATGAAGTCCAGAAAATCAGTTTTATACAGAGAATAGAAGAAATATTTGCCAACCTTTACAAAAACTGACATCACAGAATTGGCCACATAAACTTATTAGAAGGAAACAATCATTAAACAGAGTTGCAGCAAACAGCATTTATGAGGAAAAGTATAGTTCCACCCTATTGTTCTCCGGGCCCAGTCCTCAGCACTACAAAACATTATGCCGTTATGCCAAGAAAGAAACAATCCATGCTGGGGATCCCAAAGCGCTCTATTAGGTCATGAGTAAGTCCCACTGCAGGTGTATGTTGCAGGGAAAATACTTTTGCTCACTTTTGGACACAGACTTACGTGAAGTCTCCAGATGGACTTAGGTAGATAGCAGTTGAGCTGAAAGAGTTTTGAGGTGGCAAATACATGTCCCACTTAGTTCAGATAAATATCCAAAATATAAGGGTCAGGACCACATCAAACACGGATAGCAAGAATACCCTTGTTTGGGTCTGTGACTTGGGCATCCAGAGACACAAAAGTCCCCCAAAGGCTTCCGAATAGTGGATAAGATGTACAGCACCCGTGGAATAGAACAAACTGAAGAGAAATTTCTGCACATTCCTTCCCAGATCTGCAAGGTTGTTGCACCACATCTGAGGAAGGGAAATGATATTACTTTTGCATAGAAATCTGCATCCCTCTAAGTTTCAGTTTCACATTTCTCTGAAGAAAGAATAATTCACGTGATTTGATTCTACAGACAGCTGAGAGTAAAATCTTTTCTGTCATGTTTCATTGTGAATGACAATGCTTATAATATCTCTATAAGATGTATCTTTTTCATGTCAATAGAAAGTTGATATTCATAATCTAAGCAATAATTATCCTTTGTAAATGCCCTTGGTTTTGGCTGCTACTATCATTATCACTGCTTCAATTCACCATCTCCAGTCAGTAGAGAAAAAAATGCAGCTATTTACTCCAATGGAGAGGGGAGGAAAAAGATTTTTGTTTTATGGAAAAAAAATGTAAAAAGCTGGAGGGGTTAATACTATTAGCCTTGTGCTTGAGGTTTTTTCTCTCTTTGAATTTATTCCTATTTTCCTGAAAAAAAAAACCCTAACGTATTTGCATCAAAGAGGGAGAGATTCTAACTCCTCCATACTTCATTTTTTTTGTTACACTTCTTGCTGTTTAATTGCAGAGTGTGGGCTGTATAACTTCCTCTTTGAGTAGATTCTTTACTGAAAATAGTTTACCCGCTTGAATAAAGGCAATTCACTTTAATTTATAAGCCCTATCTAAAAAGCATGGCATCACATTGTTCTGTATGTGTAAAAGAACCCATCTGTACAGAATATGGGGCAGGGGGTGGGAAGGGATTTCTTTCTAACTGCTATCGAACAACTGACCTAAAGCCCGAGGACTCTAACTTGATATTTTTAGCATTATACATTCATGTACCTTCATCTTGTCTTCTTACATTGTTACGCTTAAGGCTCCAGGGAAAGCATACTCTGCTTAACATCCAGCTGCTAAGATGTACCCACAGCTACATATTTTTTGCAAGCAGGCTTAACTGCTGCTTTTCTGTTCTATTTATTGCCATAAGTTATTAAGAGGTAGACTTTTAAACCCACTTGGAGTAATTGTGCAAACTAAAGATAATTTCAGTCCAACAAATGTGATAGGCAAGTGGCCTTCCACTGACCTACACCAGAAGATCCCACAGTCAGATGTGTGTTCCATACCCCTGTCTCTCCACAGCAGGCAGCTTCCAAGGATACTGTCACAACGGGTTTGGAAACCTTCTAATCCTCTGTTGTTTGTCCTTTGTTAGAAAAGCAAAGGCTCTAAAAGAAACACAAAATTTGTGTACCCAGAGAGAAAAAAGAAGGTCTTTCATCCATCATATAGATTGCTGTGCAAAAGTTCACTTAGTATAAATAAAGCATACAAGGCAAAATATCCTGATCAGTAACCTTTCTAAGGCTAAGTGCCAGTACATCTCCTGCTATTTCTGTGATACAAAAGCACTATAAACTTTCCTCTTTTCCTGTTAGGGAGTCTCAGAATCACAGAACGTTTGGGGCTGGAAGGGGCCTCTGGAGATCATCTAATCCAATCCTCCTGATAAAGACTGTTCTCCTAGAGCAGGTTGCACAGGATCATGTCCATGCAGGTTTTAAATATCTCCAGAGGAGAGTCCACAACCTCTCTGGGCAGCCTGCCCCAGTGCTCTCACCCTCAAAATAGAGTTCTTCCTCATATTCAAATGAAACTTCCTGTGCTTCCAGCATGTGCCTGCTGCCCCTTATCCTGTGGCTGGGCACCACTGAAAAGAGTCTTGCCTGATCCCCTTGACACCCACTATAATGTAATGTTATGTATAATCCACAAACTGTATATTTATATTCAGTACTTTTAGCTGAAATAAGAACTGTGCTTCAAAAAGACAGTGTTTCTGAGGTTTTCTTCGCATCCAAACTTGGTAGAATGGAGAGATGTAGGGATGTTTGAAAGACTCAGTTAAGAGCCCTGCAAAATACTTTCATCCCCCAGGAATTGCCAACACTGAACCCACACTCCAGATGAGTCTTCAAATTTTATTTACTTCTCGTGTGCAAAGCAATTTCCCTTGATCACAACAAAGATGCCAGCATTTGCCCCCAAACCCTTACTTCTTAGCCTTCTGTCAGCTGAGCCACCTTCCCAGAAGCAAATAGCTTGTCAAAAATCAGCCCATTTGGTGGGCTTGCTAGTTGTGAAAAAAGATGTAATTTGGAAGATTTGCACATCAAAATCACAACTCTTCCTCCATCTTGTCTGATTCTGATTTGCACCCAATGTTCTTACTGCTGTTGATTAACTGATCTTTTTTCTCTATGCAGTCACTTGTTTATTACCATAACTATATGTTTCAGTATCCTGAGGGAAGATAACTCAACAGCATGGTGCTGTGTATTACATCTGATACACATGCTACACTCAGGAAAATTCATCTGAATTATACTTTCAAGTGGATTAGTTGAACCACATTAAAAGCCTAGAATAAATATGACCTAAATTTGGTTTAGATTAATTTGTTGCAGAAACAAATTAAGCAAAATGGAATTAGGCCATGTTTTGTTTTGGTTTTTTTTTTTTTTTTTCTAAATATGTGGCTTTACAGGGCTGTAATAAGGTTTGCCTAAGATACTTTAAATTTATACCTCCAATAGCCTGCAGAGGCAAACCTTTACTACTCAAGAATAAGTGTCCAAGACAATTTTCCTATACACGTAGTTTCAGGAACAGGGTGAATTGCTTGATGAAACAAAAATCAGAGCAGACAAAATGCCATTTTTAATTTTCCATTCACAAGCTGCTCCCTGGACCCTCTGTACAACCATACTGGGAACTGAATTCCCAGATTTTACATGCCTTTCTTTGACCTCCACCTTCTGAGATGCTCTTCTCCTGGAAAAAGATACAAACCAAAACAAATAAGCTTCAGAAATGAGGGGAGAAAGCTGGCACAAACTAAAAGAGTGAATTGCAGCTAGAAAGTAAGCACAGGTAAAAGAAAACTTGTCATCTCAATGGAAAGCAAAACTAGGGGGATCCTTTCTGTCTATTTTAGTTAGCACTGAACTAACCAGAGGGTACAATGTGGTGAAGGAAGACAGGGGATGGAGGAGGAACATTAGTTATCTGCTTATGTATTTTTCAAGTTAACAAATATGCTTCTCTATGAAAAATATGAGGTGTCCTGGGAAGGGCTCCAACAAGCAGCAGGCAGGAAGCCAGCTTTGACTTCAGACAATTACTGAAATGAAAAACAAAAAAAAACCCAAAACCTAACCCTCAGCTTAGATCAGAATCCCTAATGCACTTGAGAGCAATGATGGCAACCCCAAGTCCATTACAGACAAGAGCAAGTCTCCACTGATGAGGGGGGCTAAGGTGCAAAATATCTTATCTAATGACAAAGTCATTAAAAGCCAAATCATCCTTTCTAGTGACCCCAATGCCTTTCGAAGAAAAAGTGCTGGGCTGCAGGGGGAGCTGTACACCCACCATTTTGGTGCAGCAGCTGATGAGGCATGATGTTCCTCCAAATTATGGTGACATCTCAGAGATGCATTCTCTTTGGGGGCAGCAATACATAGACTCCAATAATAACACCTTTTATGTTACTAGCTATATTTCTGTCTGCACTTATTCTGTAGGTTTTCCAGCAGCTTTCTGCTTGCTACGTCAAAATTGCTGTCCCTGACACTACAGTTTTGTGTCACATACAGGTTTAAACTGAACTGATGCAGTATTTCCATTCTAATTTAGCACAGAAAATCTGTCCTTCCTCCAAGGTGAAGAACTGAGCACTGAAAAACAACATGGCCTAAAAATCACTTATTAACTAATGATTACACCTTCTTCCAAACTGCAACAAAAATCTTCATCAGCACAAAGAATGCTCAGAAGATTATCTGCTTAATTTGCCATTAGTACCAAGGAGATAAAAGCTCTAAAGAATACTTTATGGCAAATCATGTCAAAAGATGTTTAATTTTACAACATTCATATATCCAACATATGACTGGTAAATAACGTTGCAACAGCACTGCACAAATACTACATGTATTTGGAATCTGAAGAGATTTCATATTGACCTGTGAGTCTGCAGAACATGCACACCATTGTGCCTGATAATTTTGTTAATCTAAATTTATGCTTTATTTATATATAAAAGGGAGAGAGTAGCCATCTTAAAAAAACATCATGTATTCCATTTAACAGATAGTTGATCAGACTGGATGTAATGATTCAGTGAATTCTAGTGCAGATATGTTTTTCCTGCAAAACACAAGGAATGCAAGGTAAGACGTAAGCTACGTGAGGAATATAAGTTATGAAAAGGAAGCAGAGGAACAATTATTGTCATTCCTATGTAAATTCATTATGATTTATGACTTACATATATTTATCACACTGCTTGTTAGTAGTAAATGCTGGCTTAGGTGATCCACACGATAGCTACAATTCTAACACACAAATGCTTGGTATGGCACTGATGATAATTAATATAAAAACCTGGTTGCAACAACATTCATCAGGCTGAGCAGTCTTGACAAGACCTCTGAAGTCCTGTGCTTCAGCTGAGAAAACAACCTTGCTCTTTTCTGGGCAATATTGAAGTACAAAACCAATGGTTTAACTGTGTAGTTTTAGCCAATGTTGCTAGACAAGAAATATAATAATTCAGTCTTTTCCTGACAATCTGCTTTAAGTTAGGCTTAACAGGAGGCTAAAAGCAATTGTGTGATTATACCAGTAAATACTCTAGAAAAATTATTAATGGAGTAGATGAGGCATTACAGACAGACTGTCTCTGAAAGCTTATTTGTCAAGGTCTCTGTCTGACCCAGTTGTCCTTCAGAGTCTCTGTTTTGACCAGAGATCATAGAAGACTAATTTACAGACCATTTTGCCCTCTTTCATCTCAAGAACAATTTTCCAGTTTAGTTTACACCCAATACTGTAAGAAACATTCATTTAGAGACTAGACAGTACAGAACATGTGAAGAAACTATTAGACCTAAATATGAATCAACTTGATCAGATCAAGCAGTGCAAACATATGACATGCACGTTTGAATATGAGAACATGGAAGCAACCTTTCAATATGGTTTACGTGTATGTGGCAAAGGGAAGGTGCAGCAACAAAGAAACATAAATACTGCCTCACCTCCATCAAATGGTACCTTCTGGAAGCTGATGAATAAAAATATATGAGGGCCTCACAGTCTCAAATTTGGTTGCTTGTTGGAAGTATCTAGCCCTTGGCTTGCACGCACTTGGGCATACCAGGCATTGTCATATGGACCTGCAGAAACAGCAGCCTACCTCTAGTTCAAAGAGAGGTGGAGAAAGTACTTTGGTTTCTTAACTATTAGCCTTGAAAACACCATTTGGGGTTCTTTATCATGCCTGGGGTTTTGGGAAGAAGAATACACTACAGCCTCCCTAAAAAAAAATAATTGTATTTTATCTGTTTCAATTAAATTGGAACAAAACAACCCAAGTTGGTGCTATACCATGTTTCTTCAAGAGAAAGACAACTGTTTTGAGTAGAATTCCCTGTAATTCACAGCAATAGAGCATTAAAGTAGCATATGTAGCATATGTGAACAGAAAAATAAAGTATTGCCTTACATTATGAGAAAGTTCAAAGGCTGTTCCTTCTTCCCAGGTACTTCAAGCACCATAGAAAAGTAAACCTGCAAGAGAAGAAAAATGTTTTTTTTAACATGAGTAATGAGAATTTTTGTGGGGTTTACATGTAGACCATTTACTTCTACCAAAAAGACTAGATATTTTCAGGACTAGCTTTCGATACAAAACAGCATTTTTGGTGCAACTGCATAGAAGTACACGTCTGAGGTTGAGAGAGAAGTAATATACTAGTTTGCCTCCAAAGTTCAATCAGCTTCTGCCTAGCCACACACATCGTGCTTATCACCAAGGTATCTTGGCAGTTATTCCAGCCATATGTCCATGACGTTCTTAAAACTTTGCATACAAATGCTGTAATTTCACGCACAATTTATGAACTTGCATCTAACAGTGTGAGCCAGCAGTGCTCTCTTTATTAAAATGAGGGGACAGAAGCAGTCACACTTTTTGTTTTGTGCGTGCATGTGCATCTATCTTCTTTTCACCATTCATTCAAATCTGGGCTGTGAGTATAGCTGGGGCAAGATGGTTGTCCACAACTATACTTTATTTTAGCCAGAAAAACCTCTGGTTACATACTAATCCTGCTTCCTCCATGTGAAATTGGACAGTTGGGGACAAAACCCAATCAAGCCAAATAAAGAGAGTTTCTTCCTTTACTCTTCTAAACACATTACATACATTGCTCCATTGTTGGCAGATATATGCTGAGTATCCACCCATGACTTCTCCAGCCCAGCTCTTTTTACATCAACCATAGTCTTCAAAGCTGAAGAAACTCCTGTTCTCCCTCAGGCCACAACTCACCCATTACACAGTAGGAATTGATTTCAATTGCCTCAAATATGCACAAACACAGGCTGCTAATGAAAGATTCTAGTCTCCTGCCAGGCCTCCTCATACCTGCAGCAGAGGCTCGTGATCTTAGTTGTCACTGCAGAGCTTTCCAAAGGCAGAAACTTGCCACCTCTTTGCCTGGAAGTGACAAAACCTGAACCAACCAACCACACACTTAAACAACTGTGCCAGCCTACTGAGCAGTACTAGTTAGTTAACTAATTAGTCAACTGCTGCCACTGTGTCTGGGGAAATCGAAAAAGGTTACAGACACATCCTCCCTCTTTCTGTGGTGAGTGACAAATCAGGGAATGAAGTTTAGAACCTCATGGCTAATTTTCCACTGAGGAAGTTGAAGTGGCTTCCACAGAGTGCTCTTTTATTAGTATTTAGACCATGCCACGCTGCCATTTACTGTAAGTTCGCAGGTGTTCTGCAGCTGCTGCTCCACATCAGGAAGCCAATATTCTGCCTTTTGTGTCCCTGATGAAGTAAATGTATCCTATGAGACATAATAAGAGATTCCCCACTGACTCTGCAGAAACTAATAATGCCGCAATGGTATACCGGTTAATACACGGGGGGAGAGAAGAAGCCATAGAACACTGAAAAAAGAGTCCATGCATCTAATATATTTCGGGAAAAGATTGTTTTTCTACAAGATGTATGGAAACAACTGCCTTAACTGACTGCATAATGCCCCTTCATATAGACAAGGACAATCTGCCTGATGGATGACACTAAGCCCAGAAATGCATGAGCATTCTCCTTGGGCCACGAAGCAATAATGCCTCCACACTAGAGTTACTGCCACTATTAAGACTAGGTGCAGGTTATTAATTATATTAGCAGCAGAAACAGAAGCAAAGACTGTGGCATAGCAGCATAATAGTATTGAGACTGTCATTTCCCAGCCCAAACTCCTCTAATTAAGTCCCAGCTGAGGTCTCCCATTCAGGTCTATAGTCTTGATTTAAAAGGAGGGGAAGAAATAAATAAATAGATAAATGAACACAAGCAGTTTAATTCCTCTCCAAGTAAGGAAGGCAGGTATTTGGAGGTGTTTGTGGTTATTTTTTATTTGAGGAGTTTGGTTGACTGTTTTGAAATAATAATTGCCCACTGTTCTTTTTTGAAATTAATTGACACTAGGACTATACCCCAGTCCTGACACTAGCACTTGGTATCATAGCCCCATATCTGACTATTCATACTTCCACTTCCCAGAGTGGTATATGGAAATTTCATGAACAATTCTACATATCTTTTACTGCTTGGGACTTTTTTACAGGTACAAGTGATCTACAAATTTCTGGTACTTAACGTTTTTAATGAAATTTTATTCTTCATTAAAAAACAACAACAACAAAAAAAAAGCTCCAGAGGGAAACTGGAAAAAATTTTAATTTTTAAAATCTACATACTCAATGAAATGTAAAACAAAAGGTTATATACCTGCTTTCTGTTACATTACTTCCAGACGAAGACATTAGCAAACCCACTTATCTTTATACTTATGTTTGCCAATGGACTACTTGAAAACAAAAAAATGAAGATGAAATTGCAAAGGTAAACATAATTGAGAAGGAAGAAACCGCAGTGTCTGGGGGTAGACATTCCCTTTTCTTCCTAATATTTTAATTTTAGTTCTTATTTCTTGAGTAGACAGTCCATTCATGAATCTGCCTTTCTGTTTGCTTCCTTTTTTAATTTAAACTACTTTTCTTATAGGTTTATATATCTCATTCTCTTGAGGAGAGGCTGTTGAAGAAATCAGTAGTCAATGGTTTATACAATTGTAATTTCATTTTCCCAGGTTATTAAAAAATAATAGCATGCCATTTAGTTAGACTAGACAATGAGAATTCACTTAAAATCTAGAAATAGACTTATAAACCACATATCTTCTTTCTCACTACCAAGCAGACTTTATAATAAATCACTATTCTTTATAAATGAATTTAGGAATTACAAAGGAACTCATTCTTCATTATATTCACCATAGCTATACCTATTTCTGTAAGTTCTCATTTATTTGTATCAAGAGTACTACTAAATATGGCATTAATTTGTCAGAGCAGGGTATGGAAGGAAGCCCTTAGAGGATATTATTGGTAATGGTCCGAAACAAAGCTTTTTGCTTATCCCAAGCATGAGCCCACAGCATTAACTTTCACTCCACAGCATGGCAATGTTCTATGGTCCCGAACAAGGCAACAGGGTGTTCAAGGCAAAAGAGCCATTCAGTGGCCACATCCTTTCAAAGTGCGGTTCGTGTGCTGAGCCTTGAACTTAGATGACAATTACTGTCAGCTGGAACATAGACCTCTTTCCCTAAGGAAATGAATGGAGACCTCCAATTTCTTTCACATAGCCTATTTAGGAGCCATTGGATAACAATAGCCTTCAGTCACTGCCAACCTATGGTGAATTTAAAATGATGACTTAGAGGGGAAAGGCTCTATCTCATAACCCCCTAGGCACACAATCCCCTCTGTCATGCCATTTATTAGGCAGCTTGCCCTGGCACCGCATTTATTTATACCATAATATTTCATGCTGTATAGTCTGAGGTTAATAAAGCCTCATTAACAGCTGCTAGTAGATACCGTAAAGCTCTCCAAGATTATGTTTTTCAATAATGGTAAAAAACCTCACAATTTATTTTCCCCTATCCAGTCTCAAAGGCCCTCCAGCAAAGGCTAAAATGTGGGAGAGAAGAAGGAAGGATGAGGGGGGAGTGCTGTCTGTTAAGGAAAAGAACTGTTCTCTAGACCACAGTTAGCTATGGAACCATTTGTCATGCATAAAATGCTGGCTAAATACGTCTTTCTTCTCTTACTCAGTGATAACAGTGTACAAAGGAGAGCATAATCCTTTCAAAAATATAACAAGAAAAAAGTTATTTATACAGCCTATCCATATAAGAAATTAATATTTTTTCTGTTAAAGCATTGAGAAACACTGTTGTGCAGAATAGACAAATGGATGATGAGATGAGGAGGGGGCAGAGGAAAATATGTCTATGTAATAGGCAAATATGTTTTCCCCATGCACCAGACCATACATTCTGCTGGTGTGTCTAATACCACTTCAAGTAAAAAAATCTGTGTGAGGATGGCAGAGATTTTTAATTGTTCTGTCGTTGTTGTAAAATTCCCATTGACTTGACTTGAACAAAAATTTCACCTCGGGCATTATGCAGGCTGCAGTTTTCTGGAGTCCACTGAACTGCTGAAAACTGAGCAAGCTTTCTCGGGAGGTCCTCCTTAATAGAGAGCCTTTGTGCCTTGGTGCTTTTATATTTGAATTCAGAATGTCACTAAAAATTGCTAAAAGAAGAAAGTTTCCTAAAAGGTTAAGATTCTCAAAGCACTGGCAGTTGGTTTGTTTTCTTTTGTAAAAAATATGAGCTTCTTACAAGTCTCTTCAGTATTGGGAATTCAGAAGAAGCTCTTAATTCCTTTCTTAACCTGCTTAATGACAGAACATTCAGAAAAGAAAATAAGCTTATATATCAGCTGAAATAGGCTTCTTAAAACCTGGCATTTAAAGAATAATATTGGAGCTTTTAAAGGGAATAAAACAGCACTGTTGAAGGAGCATGCCAACGGGTAATAGCAGGAATAAGATATATTTACTTTTTACATATACAAAGAAGTACAGTACAACCAGCACTCACCTTTGATACAGAGCAAACTTTGCCTCTGCATGATTATGCAATTCTGAAATAAATATGCAACATCTCTTTACCAAATAATTCACAATCCAAACAAAGAAAACAAAAAAGAAAGGAGGACAAGAGAAGGGTTAAGCAGCAAAGTTATTTATCAGAGAACACAATTCTGGCAGGCACAGGAAGAACTTGAAAACTCCTGGCTCCTATTCTACACCAAACTTAAAGAATAGGGAGTCAGGACCAGACACAAAGAGTTGTGTTCAGTGGTTCAATGTCCAGCTGGAGACCACTAATGAGTGTTGTCCCTCAGGGATCAGTGTTGGGACCGGTCTTGTTTAACATCTTTGTCGGTGACAAGGACAATGGGATTGAGTGCACCCTCAGCAAGTTTGCCAATGACACCAAGCTGGGTGGTTCAGTTGATGCACTGGAGGGAAGGAATGCTATCCAGAGAGACCTTGACACACTTGTAAGGTGGGCTGATGCCAACCTGATGAAGTTTAACCATGACAAGTGCAAGGTCCTACACCTGGGTTGAAGCAATCCCAGGCACAG
>JAOEHY010007779.1:0-48060 GCA_025447955.1 Psilopsiagon aurifrons
AAGTTGTGAATGCTCCATCCCTGGTGGTGTTCAAGGCCGGGTTGGACATAGCCTTGGGTGGCATGGTTTAGTGGGAGTTGTCCCTGCCCATGGCAGGGGGGTTGGAACTGGATGGTCTTAAGGTCCTTTCCAACCCGAGCTATTCTATGATTCTAAGCTGCACAAGTGACAAAGTGTGATGGCTCAGGGAGGAAGGTAGTTCCCAGTTCCAGATCTCCCAGTCACTCACCAGGTCACCTAATTCCACTGTGCTTCTGTTACTCCAGAATCAAATGACAATAATTTTACTTACTTCTTAGAGTACACACAACTATGATGTATTAACAGCAGAAGATGACTCTAATTTTAGTGTAGTGTATGGGGAAAACTTTGTGATTTTTATGGTAGCCTACAATAGATGTGGTTTAGACAACATTTCTGATGCCTGAATAAAGTAGATTCTGTTGTTGTGGTTTAATTTCTGTTCCAGATAAAGAGGGTGACCTTCTACAAGGAAGAATTTGTGGGCTCAATCAGATTTTTCCTCCCCATCAGTCAAGCTCACAGCAGTATGTACATTATTAATATTACCTGAATTATCAACAAAAGCAAGTCCAGCAAAGAGATTAAATATAGATTGCTTAGAATAAATTCCCAATAGTACCTGCTTTGGTAAGTAATGGAAATTACTTACCAATTATCAGTAATTCTTCATAATATTGCACTATGTGCAAAGGCAACAGGTAAAAAATAAGCAACTTTTTGGCATATATTTCAAGTCTGCACAAATCCACAGTATTTCCTGATTCTTACTTCAAGTTTGTGGGAACTACAATCAATAAACTAACCCTGACCATGTAGGATAATGCTGTTATCTGGCTAACAACAGGGAGCATGGCATTGATCCAGTCTACAGCTTGTCACAATGTCCTGCAATTAGGGAAAAGAAAGGCAAACATACTTCAAGACATACAGAAAATTTAAAAAAAATCAGAAAAGTTAAAAAATGGATTATCCTCAGTGACGTACAGTAACTGCTCCACTTCGGAAAATTCTGCTGCTATAGCCTCTACATTAACTGAAACTACTTGTTTGTGTGAATTGCTTTTCATTTTCCTTTCTAGACTGGTTGAGGGCCTTGAACACTGCCAAGAATGGAGCATTCACAACCTCCTTGAGCAGCCTGTTCCAGTGCCTCACCACTCTCACAGTAAAGAATTTCTTCCTTATGTCCAACTAAAACCTCTGTTTAAGTTTAAACTCATCACCCCTCGTCCTGTCACTACAGTTTCGGATGAATAGTCCCTTTCTGTCATTCTTTTAGGCCACCATCAGATACTGGAAGGCTGCTATGATGGCTACACGCAGCTTCTCTTCTCCAGGCTGAACAGCCCTGTTTTGACTTGTTTCATGCAGTTTCACCAACCTGGGGGCACACCAGAAGAGATGGTGGAAGACGTAACCCATCCACTCCCTTTTGCAGTCACAGCTGCCACCTCAATGGTGTAGGTAGTGAGTGATGACAGCCCTGTGATCTTGTATTCCAGCGTGGTGTTAGGCAGCAGGCGGGCAAAACGAGACTCATTCCTGCCATACACCTCCCAGGAGATCTGGTACCCTGAAAAGCAATCACACAGAAGTCAGGGAGCTCCAAGCAGTGGTAGGCTCTAGTTTTTCTTCTAAGGCACAGTTGCACAATAACCTAGACACTGGCAAATTTCTTCATCTGTAAGATTTGCTTGTGATCCATGCTGGTATGACTTATTTCTCACTGTGCTCCATTGTGGTCACCTTTTATAAGCAGAAAAAAAGGTTGAAGTAAACATTGGCTAAACTACCCAAGTATTTTTTCTAATCTTCTTATTTCCAATACACAATTGATGGATGTAGCCCATCTGGTATTATCTACCCAACAGATTATAGATGGAGGAGGACATGGAGTCTCAACAGTGTCTCCTTTTATGATGATAAAGTGCTTGCTACGAACTGGTTAGAAAATCTGGAGATAATCTCTCCAAAGGGTGGTCTTGCATTCTGTGAACTCTATGAAACAAATAGGAAGAAACACTGGAAAATGCAACATCTTCTCGCCAGCTGGAATATCTAATTAAAAATCTGTATGTGCTTTGTAGGGCTACCCCCCCTTCCAGGTTGAAGTCACCTTTGCTGCTACATATCCAGAAATACTTACAAATCTGACAATAACAATCAGGCAGGAACATTGTGGAAATCTCCGAGGAACTGAAAAACCTCTACTTCCCACTGCTTATTCCTTGCACAAATCTTTCAGCAGGGTGAATCATTATCCTTTCTTTCAAAACCAGAGTGTAGTCCATGTATTGTCCAAAACTGACTAACCTTGACCTCCGCATTATTCTTCTCTCATAACCAGGCTTTCCTTTTTGTCACTTTTATAACCATTTGCCTTCCAAGAACTTTTGAAACTTTCTACTGGCTGATTTGCTCAATTTTACCTCCAAATCTGCTTGTCCTCCTCCTGCTTAGCCCCACTTCATTCTCGTTTGAACCCATTTGAACCTCACTGTGCCAGTCTCCAGAAAGCCTGTCTGAAAAGTTTGTCTGATTGCAGCTTTCTTTGTGATTTGACTCGGGGGGGGGAAAGCCACAACACAGCTCCTGAATGCCTGTGAAATGGAAGTGAGTGAAAAGGACTAACAGAAAGCAACCCCACTGAGTGAACCATGCACAAGGCAAGCTGGCTAGAGAAACTCCCTACTGGGTTCCTGTTCCCATCATCTAAGGTGAGGAATTCAGCCCAGCTGGGGGCTTGAGGGTTTTTTTTTACCTTTAAAAATATCATGACAAGCTGATTAACATATACAAATTGTCATAGCAAAATACCTTATGGCATTAATCAAGAAGGAAACATCATCTCATGAACTCAAAAAGCATGGTGAGACAAACATTTCTGTGAGTTTAAAAGGTGTGAGCTGTTATTCTTCCTCTAAGCAAGCTGCCATTGCTGACAAGGATTCACACTAAGCTAATTTTGCATGAAAAATGGGCTCAGAGTGCTCACATAGTCACTAATTATGTTTCAGGTAGAGGGCAGTGACACAGAGAGGTGATACTTCACTGCAACTGCTTGCCTGACTTTGCACTAGCTAGGGGAAAGGGAAAAGCTCCTGAATGCTCATCTGGAACCAGTTTTAAGCAAGTATCTGAATGGGATTTGATTAAGCCAGTAATTTACCAGTATCTTGGCGATACTGTGGCATTCTGATGCTCTCTGAAAAGGCTTGAGCACTGATTATCAGTGATCAGAGTTTATGTAGTACAGGCAAAATTATAGTCTATATGAAGTTTCTGACAATGTTTAAGGACTCTACTGCTTTCCTTAACAGAGAGCAAACAAAAAGGTGTAGGGTGGCTGTTCACTCTATTTGAAGATCAGTGGAGAGGCATAAAGGAGTTGCAAACAGAATGATGATCATTCTCCTACACCCTTTCTTTCAGAACCTGTGGGAGCTGTTTGTTTCAGACAGGGCAATGTGTAAGAACGAGGGAACTGAGGAAGGTGCACTTCTGCATCTCCCCACTTCCCAACAGAGGACACAAAGCCAGCAGCTGTGTTCCCAGCTGGCAGAACATCCATGTGCAGCCACAGACGGAGCAGAGGCTGGGCAAGGGCCGTGATGCAGCTCATCTGTCTGCCTGGGAGCTGCAGGTGACCTGGCTATGCCTTCTGTGAACCCTACACATGGGCTGGCAGAGGGAATAGAGGAGTGTCACCTCAGAATAAAACAAAACAGGTTGCTCAAAGCAATAAATAACCAGAAGCAAATAAGCAGGGATTTTTTAATGCTTTCTCTATCCGTTTGTGGCTTATGAACAACATAAAGTTGCGTCCACCATGCAGTAGGCAATACGAAGTAATTGAGATGTCTTCTCTCATGTCTAGATAATATCTGGATATACATCAAACGTTGGCAATCATCCTTTGAACATTTTGTTGGCTCCCTTGTGACCACAGGGATAAGACATAGCTTTCTTGCCCATTAGGTACATAGTTTCTATGTATTTATTTTCTGAGAAAACATTCAGCAAGAAAAAAATCCTGACTTCATATGCAAATTGAAGTGAAGGCAAAGGGGCATCATTTACTGTTGGGTATTTCAGTCCCAAATGTACAGTTAAATTCTAGTCATATACAAAAATGCAAATAGAAACCAGATACACACAGAGCACACACAAAGCCAAATGTAATCATGCATAGCAAAACCACAAGAAAAAATGCTTAAGGAAAAGAACAACATCCACCGTACCCCCAAGTAGCACTTAAGCCACAATGACTGGCAGATGGGCAGGACTTTCGGACATGTGGTTGGTAAAAATGTGCTCGCTGTTTTACAGATGTGAGCAATGCCAGAAATGTGCACAGGGGAACCCGCGGCCTGGGCTGAGAGTGTTTCCTCTGGCTTCAGTGTAAATGAGAAGAGAATAGGTGCCACAGAGCCTTCCCGTATGTTTTGGCACTACACCCTTGCCACAAGACGCTGCCTAACGGAAACTAATGACCAGGGGAGTTTCAGAAATAATTTTCTGTTGATCTGGAGTAAATTCTCTACAAGAGAGCAGTACATCCAATCACAAACTGTCCATCTACATCCAGATCCTCATAAATCAATGTTTACCGAGAGAATGAGGAAGATACTGAGATTTATAGCCAGAGTAATGGGCAATTTCCCAGCACAAGCAGCTGCCAGGCAGCACCCTTCGCACCTTCCTCCTCCTGGCTCTGGTGCAAGGAATAGGAATGTCCAGTAAAAGTATCAGTGAGCAGAAATGAGTAATTGCCTTCCTGAGCACTCAGGTCTCCAAGCAGCCCTCTATAAACCTGTCAGGTACTCGGAGCATGACCAGTTTTGCTGTTCTTTTCTTCTATCACAAATGCAATTTGCCTCATTTAAGGATATTTCTTTTTCCTTCAAAAATTTGCTAGGCTTTTTTACCCCGCAGTTTCTTTATGAACTATAGAGCTTCTTGAGTTCGCTCTTTCTGAAACAATTTGCCCCAAATATAACACAGGCCATCAATGTGTTCCACCAGGTTTCAACCGATTCTGGGAGGCAGCAGCTTGTTTCTAGCAAAGCAATTCTGGAACACTAAGCATAATGCTGATAACTTGTGCTTAATAAGGATGAGTATTACATCATCTTAGAGAGCCAGGCTGGATTTAGGTACCTAAATTTAAGCACTCAGGCTTGAAGGCTTTGGCCATCTTCACTGAATCAATACTGCTCTTCTTTCAGAAGTCATTAGTTTCTGTTCTCAAGCCACTTAAATCAATGAATATTTCAGGGAGGTTACCATGGTATACAGGCATAAGATGATCTGCAAAAAGACTCCACATACACTATGGACAGCACAAAAGACACGTACAAACAGTGCATGTTACAGGTGCGCAGAGAAAACCCTGACAAGTGCAAGTCCTACCAAAATAATTAGACCTGCCAAAGTGAAAATGCTTCACAGGAAATCAGACTGACAGAACATTTTAATGTTCAGGAGCCAGATTTAACTGATGAATCATATTTTGTTCTTATAAATTATATATATATATATTTTTAAATGAAACATTTCAATGTCAATGCTCCCACAGCAAAATATTTTGATCCATGTGAAATGATCTTCTCCTTTCCCAAGTATGATTTTTAGCTCCAGTAATTTGAAATTGAGAGCTTTTCTGTACTTCAAAACCTTGAAAGCCTTTGTTCAATGGAATTTCTATCCTGTGCAGCTTTAAGTTTCCCATCTAAAACCAATATTGTCTCTGTTGATAAGAACTAGGGTTTTTCTCAACTACTTATAGCTTCCTTTATGAAAAATAATGAAGTTGCTGATGTTGTATCTACACTGGCATGGAGTATATAGATAAACAGCTTGTCAAATGGGGAGCTCATCAAAGAGAAACAAGAGAAGTTTGAACCCTTATGATGGTTTATACAAGATTAAGTAATGACATGCAAATTCTGTCACACAGTCTACAGCCAGACCACTTGATCACAGATGAAGGATTCCGCTGATTTCAAGCTTGGGCTTGATTGCAAATCTTAGCAATGGCAATACAGTTTTTGCAGCTGTAAACTCCATGTAGGAACCCCCCACCCACACAGCAAAGACCAAACACTATCTCACAAAGTTTCAGAGATGCAGTAACACAGGTGGAGGTCATGGAAGATTTAACAAGATCAGAAACTCTGTGGGATGCTGATTTCTAAAACAGAGCTGCCAATAGTGACCACAATCATGAAGTGCCAGTAATTGCACCCGTACTTTCTATAATGTGTCCTAACTGACATTTCAATTACTGAAAAGAGGGAGCAGGAAACCAGTGCTTGCAGTGGTCAAGTCTCCCTAAATGCTCTATTCCACAAACATTTTTTCATTGCAATGGCACATTCCACCATACACACACTTAAACAAAAAGAAAGGAGACAGCAGCTGATACTTGCCTGTAATAATGCCATTTTTCTCCACTGGTTCTTGCCAGCTGACCTTGAGAGATGTGTCCAGAATCTCAGTAAAACTCAGATGTCCCACTGCTCCTGGCTCTGGCAATCAGAAAAGAAAATCTGTTAACAGTAGAACCCCACTTACTTTTGATCTGATTCATGTGGCAAGGTTAGGGCTAAAGAAATAAAACACTGAGCCGAGGCCAAGGGAAGCCTTCTGGAAACATCTGTGAAAGCTGTAGGGAAGAGTAGAGAACACAAGGTGTTAAGAAGCACTCTGGCTACCATCACATAAATTATTTCATCCAGTCTTCATCCTAACTGTGCGGAGAACTGAAGAGAGTGGCAACAGAGACTAACACACAAGTTGTTCACTGCCTGTCTTCTTTAGCTAACCTAATAAGACCAATCAAGCTGGCAATCCTGGAAGTGCTTGTGTTTGCTGTTTTCCCCTAGCGATGACATTCAACATTTACTTGTGCCTCTGCGATAGCTTATCTAGCCTTAGCTCTGTAGCAACACCACCAGCACACTCCTCATCTGAAAAGAGCCTTTTGCCTCTGCAAGGTCAAAGCTACGGCAAAGTCACTGAGCCCCTGCTTAGATATGCTCTCTCAAAACAACCCTAAAAAGTCCAATATAATGACAACTGCCTTTTGGAAAATGAACACAAGTGTGTGAAACTTTTAAAGGTTTTTTATGATGTAGCTCAAGAGCTCTTAAAAATTTCAGCTCCCCAGTGAGCAATGAAAGAGTATAAAATGGAATGACTGTCAAGAATATGCCATCCTGCCTCAATTTTGATCTTCAAGGAAGATATCCTGACTGATTTTTGATCCAACTGCTGTTCTCTCTTCAATCGATGCACTGGAAAAAGGAGGTTTTGTTCACTTTACATTCACTGTGCTTCTGTCATTGGATCCCTGCCCGAGTATCCTCCAGCTCCACTGACATCAGTTGGCAATTTCTCATCTGCTATTTCATATTTTGTTTCCTCTTCAATTTAGTCCAGTTTCTCATTCCCCTCCAGCTATGACAAAAAAACCCACCCAAGCCTGCCAGTAGGTCAGCTACAACCACATTTGCAATTCTGCAATCCTAGTGAGGAAAATTTCCAAATCCATTCTGCAGTATCTAGTAGTCTAAGCATTACAGAAAGAAGTGCTGATCTGGTACCGATCTCGGGAACACCCAATAAGAGCGCGGCAATTATGTGCTATTCAGGACTATGGATCTGCAGACATGCAAACCTCATACTCACAAAGCTTTACTCCAATTAGCTCCTGCAGTTGCAGTCCAACTTTCATGTCATAATGAAAACCAGGTGCAGGTTACTCCAAGCCAGGACATAATGTTTCTGACTGGATGTCAGATTTTATTTGACCTACAGTTCATCACCAAACAGATCTGTTTGCACTGTTTTTTATCTAAAGGATTGCCGAACTTTGCTATACAGACAGGAAATTGCCACCTGAGAACATGACTGTCAGTCTTTTCAAATATTTTTTCCCCACAAGTCCTGAAGCAACTTAGATTTAACAAGTTCCCTGCAAAGATGCATTATACCATCCTGCACTTAACGTCTCTGTCACCAAGAAAACTGAGGAAAACAATTGTGAAGGATTAAAAAGGAAAAAAGAAAACTGCTCATCTTTACTGCTGGGGCTCCTTGCAGCATACAGCTGCATGCACCAAGAAATGTTTCAAATGCCTTACAAAATATAAGCCTAATTTTCTCCTGATTTATGTTTCATGATGGAATTTCCTTGTGTTTAAAATGGCACTTGATCCCAACATCTCTCTGAGGTACTCTCAAGGTCTTTGCTGTGCTCCTTCTCCCACTTTTGTGCAAAGCCTTTAAGGCTCACTTCTGCAGCCTTGCTTTCAGCAGGAATATTAATAGACTCTTTCCTCTTCCCAGCTGATCCATTTTCACAAAATCTTAGGAGCTCCTATCTTTGGGTTTTCATTCTTCTGCACTCACTGAAATTAGCCACAGGTTTCAAATGTTGTTGGAGGGAGAAAGACAGACGAACCCAAGACAGGCAGTCAAATACATTTACAAACCCTCATAGCCAAAAGCTTCATTTCCTCAGGAAAACAGGCAAAAAAAGTTTATACTACACAGAGGAATGTAGTGCATGTTCCTTACAGAATCATACCTTTTCCCCATGCTTTCGCTTTAACTGTAGATAAACAAGTGTGAGTTCATATCAGTGGTTCACATGGATTTCTGGTAGGCAAACTGCTACCTCTGTGATCTTTTAACAATCAAAGGTTTAAGCCTACAATCTGCTCTTGGGGCACAGGTCTCGCATATGGAGAAGACTAACCACAAAATGAAGATCCATGAGGAATTATTTGATTTTCTTCATGTTCTTTCAAGAATAACTCAGGAAAAAATTGGATTAGTACTTTGAGACTTACTTCTGTGTATGCAAAGACTATCAGAGGTTTCTTTACAGGAACACTGTCTAACCCAAAAGATGCCTATTAGGGCAAAGTTGGATTTCTAAAAACAATTCCTTCATGGATTTATTGGACTTTTTTTTGTTCTCATTTGGATCTGTAGATGTGCAGCAGTGTTTCTGATGAACCATGACAGGAAGGTACTGGAGCACCGGCCGGAGCCAAGATCACTATGGGGACACAGTTAGCCGTGAAGGCTACTGCAATTTAGTTGTTATCTGCATCAGATGCACACTAGACTAGTTAGCTGCAAATATGTCTTGAGAAAACATTTCCAAGGGGCCACAGAGGCCAAAACATTTTCTGATGCAGGGAATAATTTATATGCTGAACTATCAAGCTCATTTTAGTTCATCCTGCAGAATGAGAGTTGCTGCATTGTTATGCTTCAGGTTCATTTATACAAACAATTGCAATATAAATACAGATATTTTCAATATATTGATTAACAGAAGAAAACAACTGAAAATTAATTATAAACCTGTGGCTGCCTTATCCCTGGCAGTGTTCAAAGACAGGCTGGATAGAGCTTTGAGTAGCCTGGTCTAGTGGAAGGTGTCCTTGACTGTCAGAGGGTTAGAACTAGCTAAGATGATTTTTAAGGTCCCTTCCAATCCAAACCATTCTATGAATCATTGACCTACAGGAAGTTCCAGTGCTCAGTTCCTAAGCAGATCAATTCACATTTATTTGGTGCCTGAACATGGATTTAAGAGCATAAGGATTCACAGACATAAACAACATGTTCTGTGTTAGCCGAACCAGACCATGAAGCTTTCAGCTTCCATCTAATGTTAAAAAAATTCATCTTTATTTAATCCATAATGAAAAAACGTTAAATATCATTAATTTGGCTAAAGGAACACAACTGGACAACTGGCTGAAGTTGTTATGCAAAGTAACTTGACAAAAGATTGCAAACTGATTGTGAACCTGAGGTCAAATTTTCAAGATTTAAATATTTCAGCTTTTATATCCAAGCAAACAAAATCTGAGCACTGAGATTCTCCATGAGTGCTGAGTACTCACTGTCCTCCAGGGTGCGCAGGAGCTGGGGTGTGCTGCGAGGTCCATCACCAGGTGTGGTGAAACACAGAACCGATGTGTAGTAAGTAGTGTATTTCTTCAGGTTGGTGATGCAGCCACTATGAACACCATGAAAATCTGGAGCAATGGTGACTATAGTCACAGTCTCTGGAGCATCCACTGGCCATGCTAGAAGCTAGAGAATTTAAACATGAATGAGCTCTCATCAGAAGTTGTGTCTATTTGGAATCAAAGCATGTTTGGCTGCCAAAGTCATCTTAATCTGATTGTGAAAAAAACAAGCAATGCTGTTAAACTACTGTCATCTCTGACGCTGAACAGATGGATAGAACACTGTTACTATGAGAACTGGAGGGATGTGTGTAATACTAGTGATGGGGGACATATCGATACCATGGAGGTACTGCAATCCTCGATTTCTGCTACTGAACAGTGCCAAAATTATAGCAAATATGACACGAGTCTTTTGGCTTTCTCTGGGCTGCTGGGACAAGCGTGGACAGGCTCTGCTGCTGCAAAGAAGCTGAAGGAAGAAAAACACTTTCAGTGCAACTCTGAGATAAATACTTTCTCTTATGCTGGGATTCCTTGAAGATCCCACTAGTTAGAGAGGTTAGTGGGATAGGGGGGAGAAAGAGGAGGGGGACACACATCCTCCTACCCCTCCTGTACTCCCTCCCCAGTATCTCATTGACCAGCCTTGCCTAACAGGCTAAGAGAATTCCAGCATTGGGTGGTTTGGGGATATCTATACTGTGAATGATTCAAGTGGTTCTGCAACTACAGAAAGAATAGAAAATAGTTGAAAAGATGATTACTACAATTTTCAACACCTGGGTCCCAAAAGTTGGGCTTCTGAAGGCATTTTCATGCATTTAAAATAACATGCTTGTCAGATGTGCTCAGTCTGTCACGGTTTCATTCATCTCTGTTGATCTTCTTGGTGATGGATATGTTTTAGAGCGGAGTACCTTAGGTGTAGGTACTTAAATGAGGGCTTAAAAAATTCATTTTTGGCAAATGACTTTGAAATCTTAAAACAATTTTTGAAATTGCTTTACAAGCCTCAGGACATAAAGCCTGAAAGTGCTGATGAAATTTTTATTTGGTCCAAAAATCCTTGTGGTATGGCCTGTTAAAATTCTAGGCCTTACTCAGCATCTGTGTAAATCTCGCTACTTGCATTGATTTCAGGCTCATAAACATGAATAGATGCCTGAAATTAATGAGCCACAGTTGACAGTTTTGCCAATGTCTATAGTTTCCGATAATCAGAAAGCAGTGAGAGGACTGTAAGGAGTAATTCTGTGAGAGATATTTCATATTTGCAAAGGTGCACTTTACAACTCCTTGAAATGCAAATAAATTGCAAAGAAAAGATAAAAATGGAAAATGGCTGATGGGATAGTAAGTTTTATTTTCTTTTCTAAATCACCTTTGTGGATTACAGTTGGCACTTAGAACTTTGGAAGACTGAACTGTTCCTTTTTGAGTACAGTTCATTGCACATTCTTCGGGAAACGGGCAGGAATACAGGAGAACAATTCTGTCAGTTACAGGAAAAAATGGGTTTCATCCTTAAGAAAAGCAAAGGCCCAGCTTTGACTACTACAAGTAATTTATAAACCATGCAAAGACATGCTCTCACAGCCTTCGTACTGCAATTCATAACCCCTATGAGAACAGGGAATGATAAAGGTGTTGCAATTTACCGCAAAGACATTTAAAGAAAGAAAACTTTGATCATTTCAAAAGTTTTCACTGACCACTGAGAGATAAAATCATGGTTCTGATTACTTTATACCATTACTTAAGAAACAGAAACATAAATTAGAGGCAACTATGCAATGAGATTAGGTATCTTTAGACTGAAACCCTGCTTGAATAAAACAAAGACTCAAAATCTGAAATATGACATTTTCAAATCTGACTGGGCTCACAATACTTGGACTTGCACCAGAAAATTATAGTGCTTTGAAGACCACTGAGCTCCAAAAGTGCTGTTATTCTCCAGAGTCTGAACAGGAGCCAAGTACTACTTCTGTATTGAGGTTTTAGGATACACTGCTGCAGCCCTGTCAGTCACCTACTCTTGAAAGCTGATTCTGTCTCTGGGAAAAACAGACATATACATGATCTTAAAAGGTCTTATCCAATCTAGTTGATCCTATGATTCTATACATGTACATAGTACTTCAGCAGTGGGAGTCTGAAACCATTTAATGAGAAGAAATCTGCACAAAAATACTGAAGTTCCCATACATGCCTCTTAGCTTCTCCATCACTTTGAGACATGCTCAGAGAAGGATCAAGTCTTCTGAAACTTCTTAAATCCACCTACAATCCCTCATTTCACAGCTTGTCTTCTGAACATTCTTCTCAGCCCACTCAACATTCCTGCACCTAACACCTAAATCAGCCTTCCTCCTCCTTGCTTCTAAACCATACCTGCCCTCCCTTTCCCTGCTCTGTGATTCCCACCAGATTCCTCTTTGTTCTTTCCATGAATGTTTTTAAACCCTTCACATTTATTATGTTCCTACTGCTGAACCATTGAAGGAGTTTCTATTAAACAGTCCTTCCTGAGAGAGAGAAATAAACCACTCCAGTTACCTTCTCATCATACACTCCACTGGTCAAGGTACCAACAAGTGCTCTGTTAAGCACTCTCTGCTCTGCGTACTGTCACAGATACTGCCAGTTGCCACATCAACAACGACTTGCCATGCTAACTCCATGCCATCAAGCATGATTAATACATTTTACATTCCTGCATCTCCAAAATCATCACAGTGGGAAAGTTAAGACAAATATTTAGGGTGATGTCTTGGTTTCTAATGAAACTAATGGAATTTTGCATTAGAGTAAAGAAAAAAGTCAAGGCTGATTTTCAGTGCCAGGACGATATGTATTGCCTGTGTTGACTTTCCAGCCTGTTTGACATTGAACTGTGTTTTGGCTTTGGAAACTCTCCAGATAAATGACGAAGGTATTAAGAGTTTCAGCCTATGACATATTCCCTTTTCAGAACTTACATAAGTTGCAAATGTTAGGAGCAACAACTGCTCCCTTCTGACTTCATTCTACTTGTGTAAGATACCCCTGAGGATATACAGTCACTTTGGAGATTCAGAGATTATAAGATTCAACTCCTAATTGTTATATACTAGAACTGTTAAGACAAATGCTACCTGAAGTCACAGAAATCTTATTTTTATTTACCTTGTATCCTTGGTTAATACCATTGATGAACTGTTGGGGTGGGGGGGTCCAGAGGAACTGGATGGTTGTGGAGTTCACGGCTTCCACTTGCACATTTTGTGGTGGAGCTGTAGGCACTGAGGCAGCAGAGAGGAAAAGAAAATAAAACACTGTGGAAGAGGGATGAGGGTACAAAAGAGAAAGAGGAACACAGAACTCACTGTCATCTGCAAGTCATAAAGTAATAACAACCTTGAAAGAAGAATGCACTTCCTGTGCAAGAGTAGCCAGCAGTGACTTGGAAAGAAGAGTAATTGGGTTAATTTCTCATTCTGTATTGGAGATTCTTTCAAGGAGAGGGGATGAAATGATTTCTGCAGCTTATTATTCCACAGCTGAGTTTTTCATAGAGACTTGAGATAGAAGCTAGGTAATGATAGGTAAACACATCTCTTTCAATTACCCATGACTGCACAGAGAATGAACAGCTTCAAAAAGAGATTCCTTGAGTCTTAATACCACTCAATTCCCCAGATCAGACAAGGAAACATGGAGTCTGCACAATTACAGTTCTAATTGAGAATTATAATCTGGCAACGGCATCTGTTTGTTATTTACTGCTGCTTAAAGAATTAAGACCAGTCATATCACACACAATAACAATTTTTCTTGGGAATTGGAGATGTTCTCATTTTATCTTGATCTGATATTCATTCATGTATATTGAATTGATTATATATATTCTGCGCCAATACATCCTCTAACCCACTAAAAGTTGCATAAACATTTTAAGCCAAGTATTTAATTAGACAGATGTTTTCTTAATACAAGAAAACTACCATAGAACATAAAGGCCTCAAACAACAAAAAGAACACCTAAATATTTTGCCATTTAACATAATGTCTCTTTAAATGCCTTCCAGGGAATTTCTTCAACTTACTGCTTGAGGATGTCATTTCTATAGTTCTCAGAGGAAAGAATACTAATAGACAGGTCTATTTTCCTGAAATTACCAAGCTTATAGTAAGTTTAAGAAGAAAACTGCTATTTGAGTATAAAAAATGGACTAATACACTTTGAATCCTATAAGTTTAATAATGCTTAAAAAATATTACTATTGACAGCCATGTGCATTTATATTCCACAAAAAAAGGAACTATCCACAAGTGGTCTTGAAGCCTGAAAAGCTTTGTTCCTTCTGCTTCCAAGGGAAAACTTGTACCAAAACCCAATGATCTATGATTCTAAGAAGTATCCACAATTCCCACTGAGAATAGTGGTTTGCTCCATACTTTTCAAAAACAGGTCACAAACTTTTAAAGCTTCAAAGTACTTTTGGAAAACGAGTCTTTGTACAGAGAAGAAATTAAGTTCAAACATGTAAAGATGTCTCTTTATCCACCAAAAGCTGTTTGGTTTGAAAGACACATAAAGGGTCACTATCCTTAACTAGTGTACAAGCTACAGTAAGGCTGCAGCCAACAGAGCTAGGGCAGGGTACACTTATCAAAGACATCCACAACCTAGAAATCTCAACCTAGAAACCTCAACACAGAAAAACAAAGAAACCCTTAAAGATGTCAAGTGTTGAATGTCAGGAACATCGACTTTCATGCTCTCTGTCACTAAACCCCCCCCAATGACTACACCATGGCTTGAAAATTTTAGCTCTGCCTATATTTTTAACCTCAGAAACCACACATTATTCAGAATTTTCTGGCCCTAATTTAAAACCTGATGTCACAATTTATGAACTGTGCATAATTATTGAGTTCTAATAGCAGAATTTATCTGATACTTCTCTAATGTTTCATTAGAATCTGGATCCTACTTCCTGCCATGTATCATAACTCTCTGTATGCTTTCTGAAGGTTATAATATCATCTTAATGGCCTGTAGACATCATAAAGTTTTTGTACTTAAAGAGATTCACCAAATCATCCTGATACACAGTCATAAATATCAAAGTAATGACAAGCTGCTTGGCTACAGTCCCCTACGAGAAAGTATTTTTGTCTTCTTCATGTCCTTTGATGAAACTGTTTATTATGAGAGACACAATATATGTTTCAATTTGGTTTTGTGTGCAGCACTTCACATAATTAATGGTTAAAATGGTTAATGTGAATAAGATTTTTTCCAATCATCAACATTCTTTCTTTCCTGCATACTTGCATATTCAGATAATGTTAACAGCCAGAGTTTTGCTCTTGTGGAACAAAAAAAGCCTTCAAGTTAGTCTTTTTTATCAGAAAGCCACCTCTATTTGTAGATGCTAGGTTGATTTTGCAACCTAATTATTGTACAGAAAATGTATAAATAAAGCCATGTGCTGCTCAGTGACAGCCACACTTGGAAGAAATGTAGAATTTCAGCAGTGGTAGTAAGAGCCTGCTTTTCCAAGAGCATAACACACACAAGAAGACCTGAGAGTTGAGAGTACAACCACTCCCAGTGCCTTTGCTTTCCTGGAACATAGATCAGCATGCACATCACTGCTTCATTTCTGTGGGCATTATTTTCTTTAGCAGAAGATACCACAGATGCTGTGTAAGAAATAGCAAATTTCCAGTGATTTCAAAATCACAAGGATTTGATTCTAAGGGTTTGATGAGTCCTTAAGATACATTTCTACTTAACATTTTCAAACTTAAACAGGGAAGTTCAGGTTAGACGTAAGGAAGAATTTCTTTATTGTGAGTGAGTGGTGGGGCACTTGAACAGGTTGCCCAGAGAAGTGGCAAATGCTCCATCTTTGGCAGTGTTCAAGGCCAGGATGGAACGGGCTTGGAGCAACCTGGTCTCATGTGAGGTATCCCTGCCTATGTCAGGAGGATTGGAACTGGATGACCGTAAGGTCTTTTTCAATCCAAACCACGCTGTGCTTCTATGATTTCAAAATACTGAAAATTGCATCAGCAAGATCCAAGTATTCATTTGCAGTCCTTAAAGTCTCAAAAAAGCTCAGGCAGGGACTCAAGGACAGGTTTAATAGTTTTAGAAATGTGGATAACCAAATGCATTAGTTATTTCTTTCATTAGGAGTTATTTTCCTGAAACAAGAACAAATGATCATTGCACAAAAAGTACCTGCTCCAAAAGGAAAAATAGTTAAAATTATGAACAGAAAGCATAAAACATTCAGAATGTTGGGAATCGTTATTCATATTACAATTCCTCTTTGGACATCTTTATTGAAAAATCAACATCTGCATCTCAATGAATGCATTTAAAAGATGGAAAGAACATGGTCCATCTGATATGCATAAACTTAATTATACTGCAGAAGACATAATATATTTTATATTTTTAATCAGTAAAATATTGGCATTATAATCTCAAGTCTAAGTGCCAGTACGAAGCTCTCCTTTTATATCCTGATAGTAAAGACTTCCTCGGGTATCTGAAGAGTTTTGCATTTAAAAAAGAAAAGAACTTTGACAGAAGCCAAATCAGAATTGACCTCCTGGCCACTTCAAAACTCAAATACTTTTCCAAGATCATGGTGAGTATCTCACTGAAACTGTGATTGTCCACATAAAGGATTTTCTAATTTAGTGGTAGATATCTACTGTCTTCCTGAAAGTTTCTTGTCAAGTAGTATGGAAGCTACCAATGTCAAATAGGTGTTCTAAGAGTAATCCCCAAGTAGTTACATTCTTAGTCTTTAAACCTGTACTTCATCATGTTTGCAAGTATTCCTAAACTGCCTCACAGTGGAGATCCATCTGGGAGCCATCTCAGAATTGCAGATCAAATTGGTCAGACAAAACCAACTGTTACTTTCTTCCCAATAAAGCTCACGTGGTTGGAAATCTGTTAATAGCTCAGCCACTGGGACTGTAAGTTAATGCACAGCATTCCAAGTAGAAAAGGTCATAGAAGCACTCTAGATAAAAGTCATTAAAAGGGCTTTGCTGACGAGCTAATGGAGAGAAGGCATTATGGTTAAGCATAGGTACATGTAGTTGTTCTGTCTCTTGCTACGTGCAAATAGCATGTAAATCCTGCAGAGATTCTGACAGCCAGACTACTCATCTTGAACACAGGTTTTTAGCAGAGGCTTGTAGAAAAGCCTCCTACTCCTCTGGAACTCCTGATCTCTGGAGTAGCAGCTTCCATACCTCAGATAAGGCAGGCTTGGGGAATGTCAGGTTTTCCCCTATGTGAAGATTTGGTTGTTCTTTAAATGAACTGGATGGAGGTGCTAAAGCTGGTAGGAGCGAGGAGGAGAGTCTGCCATGAAGGCATGAGATTCCTCCCACAAAGTCTATACCCCTACAATCCCTGCTGACACCTTCTGCTGTGCCATGAACTGCAGCATGTGTGTAGAAAAAGTGGTCTGTGCAATTCTACACATGCCCATATTTGAAATTCAGTAGCACGAGGTTTGGCACTGCCTGATGAGTTTTGCTTCCTGCAGCTGGGAAATGCCTTCTTCCTTTCTTACATGCTTCTCCCAAAGACAAGATTTTACTTCTTCATAAAGAGCTGGGAGCCAGGGGCCTCACTGAGACAACTGCTCTTTTCACACCCTTTGTGAAATCATTTAAACATCTGTCTCCCCAAATCCCCCAAAAGAACACCCAAACAAAAAGAAAGCAGCAGATGGTAAATGGCACCTAACAGTGACAAAGCTGAGAGATAAAAAATCCAGCCACTACAATTCCAACCTGCTTCTGCACAGGAGCAGCTGAGTCCAAAATGACCATGGATGCTCCCCTGCTGTTGGTAGGTTCCCAAAAGGAAGTGAATGAGGAAGATGGTTTTGCCAAAATACGTGAGGGAAAACTAACGGAAGTACCTTTTCAGTGAGATAAAACCAAATGACTGCAGAGGACTCTCCTTATTCAGAGATTCCTTTTTCAAGATTATTTCCTATGTAAAGTAGGAAGCTTTCAGGCAGCCAGGTTTTCTCAAGTTTTTTTGCCCCAGTCTTATAAATGTCTCTGATTCACCTCCTACTGCCTGACAAAGAGACTACTTTGGACCTGGCTCATCTTGCTTTAATCCTTCTCTCCACACCATCAAGACTCACTAGAGTCTGGTGACTCTTCCACATTTTAACGGAGGAAGGGCCCTTTTCTCAGACTTTCCTATCCTTTCAAAGTGTCCATGCACAGCATAGAAGGGAAAACGAAGCAATAAGAACTAAAAGGTAAGACCTATGAAGCTTAGGACAGAAGACTGGCCTTTAGGATATGCATCATGAGAAAGCCATAGCACTCCAGTAGAAATAAAAGTGGGCTAATGTTAATGCAAAGAGCATAAGGAAAGTTAAGTCTCTACTTTTAAACCTTGCCTTGCCTAAATCTGAGGAGCAGTGTGAATTTTTCAAAGAGGGAGAAGTTCAGAAGTATTCATGATAGTGAAATAAAAGGAACAGGCCCTAAATAAAGAATGGAAGCTTTTGTTTTACTCAAATCTACCTGCTGGAAAAAGTAAACATGTCCAATAGTACAGAGCAGAGACAATACCATCACTATCCAGAAAGATTCTTATATTTCTCAGAAATCTATTCTTCTATGAGAGGTATTGGGAAACTTCAGTTTTCATATGTTACTGGAAAGTCCGGCACAGCACTGTTTAAATAAGTAAAAACTGCCCTATGCAGAAGGCTGGCACAAATCCTTGTGAAAAGTAACATCAAAGTAAGGAACAGCTGGAGAAACCTCTGATGAAGAAAGATCAGTATATACAGAGCATCAAAGGATTAGGCTTAATATCACTCTGAAAAGACTTCTGAGATTTAGCGACAGTCAACCTGCCTGACCTTAGTGTGAGGATGTTCAGTGCTTTGCCAATAAGTCTTTCTGACATTTTATCTAAGTGATATTATGTGCCATTTCCTCTCTAAGTTTCGATCTTTCAGCATCTTCTGAGTCCAGCCACATTCTAGAATTTGGTGATTTTTGAAGAGCTTTGAGTAGCTGATTAGTTATCAGTGGCCAAAGCAATGCCAGAGGACTAATAAGGTATTAATAGACCACGTTCTGGTATAAATCCACAGCTTATATGGCCAGTCAATATTCCCTGTGACAAAGATGCCAACGTGCTGATCTGCTCCTGCCAATGAGTTGATCTGCTCCCAGTGCTCATTTCCTCCCAGGCTTTGAGCTGCATAGCACACTTGATTAATATGAGGTATTTCAGGTATTTTTCATCTGCAGACAGACAGGTTCTTGCCAGCACAGCTCACATCATTTAATGCATGTCAGGATAGAGGCAGCAGCAGTCGTAGTAGGAGAGGGGGGATGGATGGGACTGTATGTCTCTGACATTTATCTCCACTCATATTAAAATCAGAATATGATTTACAAGGCAGTTTTACACATGGCTTTTTTTTTTTTTTTCCCCTCCTGCTGGTTTGGTTTAGGAAGGACACTCTGGAGCAAGAAACAGTCACTGCCTTTTCCTGTCATTTCCCAACTACAGGAAGGATAAATGAGCAGAGTTTCAGTCAGTAGTACATTACATATGGAGACAGCATTAAGCCAGTTTCAAATGATCCTGATACCACCAGCCTCCATTTTCAACTGTAAAAGTAAAAAGGCTTCATACCCAGCAAGGCATTCATTAGGAGATGGCAGCACCTGTGAAGTAGTTAATTACTGCTATTATTAAGTATTGATATAAAATAAAATAGAAATATCCATTATTTCTTCTAAGTCTATCCACCATTGAGCATTTAGGAAGTACATAAAGACAAGCAGAACATTGCAGGTTGTCCTGCAGTCTAAACACCCTTGCTGATTAATATGAATGCAGGACTGACTATACTTAATTTATTACAGAGGATTTATATCCTTATAAATGACAACAGACAACCAATAAATAAAGGATGATAAAAACAGCGCATAATATCAAGGGAAGTTAGAGTCAATTGACGGGTTTAAGAACAAGAGTGTGAAGTCCAAACCTAAGTCTTAATAGATGGAAAGTTAAGGTGCTATGATAGTTTAAAATGTGCAAATAAACAAAGTGATGAATTACAAGCCTATTCACAATAGAGATTCAAATTCTCTGTGCAAACCAATTCTCAGCAGAGATCTGGTCTTTAGTGGGATAAAAACCATTAATCCTGGCTGCAAGGAGAAGACTAAGAAAAACATTTCAAGGTCTGCTATAAATACTTCTAGAGAGAGTTTGAGTGCATCTACACTCCTCTATGACTTTACATGCCCTAAGACAAAATATACCTTCCTTCTTTAATTGTTGTGCTTAAAGAGTGTTGCATATGAATAATCTTTTCTTAAATATCTACCTACACCTCAAATTGTATCTAATCATGCTCTAATGTACTCCTAGTAACAATTAACAAACAACTACGTCGTCTTCTCTCATTGTAAATTAACTGATGTACTGTAAATCTGCAAGTTGTTAAAATACTTTAATTGTTTTATGACCAATAAAGTAGAGACCATGTACTGTCCAGTGCTCAGCATCCAGCACAACCCTGCAATTATGGGGATATATGAAAGCTTTAAGGGCCTGGTGCTTAATTATCCTATGGATTTTTATACCAATCTAGAGGTGTAAACATGCCTTACACTGGTTGTAAAAAGTAATTACATATCCGTTTGTTGATGTAATTTACACTTTTCTTAAAGCACTTAGCAGAAAGATGTGTAGGAGCTGTAGCATAAAAATCAGGCCTTTAAAGATAAAGTTATCTTCCTCTTTGCAAATGTATGTGCCATTCCTGAAATACTACAAACCTCTCTTTCTCCACAGGCTTTAATTCTCTTCATATAGTTTCCTTATAAATTTATTCTCTTATTACTAAAACAAGGTATTCTATGATTATCTGAATATAGCTGGTTTACTCAGCTTTTGTCTCCTGTATTGCATACATAGCATACCTCATACCTTGACCATGATAAACCCAATTCCCTGCCACATTCTCTCTGACTCTCTTGGCAGAGTAACCTCAGCCCCTGCCTGTCACAGGCCCTATAAATCCATTCCCAGCTCTTTTCAGCATTTCTATTTATTCCTCATCCTGCAGCCAACTCTGACCTGCAAATGTCATCATGAGGGTCAACCAGAATAGATAATTTTTTAATTCACTCACGCCTTCTCCTACAGAGATAACAGCAGAATCTTATCTTGTCTCTACTCTGGCACTTGAAATTTGTAGGCGTTTCCCACCCCAAGCTGTCTGTCAAACTTGACCAAAATGACCATTAATTTTACAAGTTGTTAGTATGACTATCAGGGAGTGCGTCTCCTTCGGAAAGCATGTTATAAATTGTAATGTTAAAGAATATATCGGTCCAGCTTGCTCACCTCCCTGTAAAGTGTACTCTGTCACAGGTCTGCTGAATGCTCCCAGCCCAGCTCCATTGTAAGATGCAACCTGGATCTCATACTGGGTCCAAATGATCAGGTCTTTCACTAAGCAGTAGTTGATTTCTGCACTGGTGATGTTCTTATACTGGTATTCTCCAGGGAGGCCGGCCAGGCGATACCTACCATATGGGAAGAAATATTTGCTAGTGAATTAGATGGTATCAATTACAGCAAATATCCCTAGTAGCAAAAGTGCCTCCTTTGTCAAGAGGCAAGACACAAACTTCTACAGCAGAATGATACAAAGAATAACAAAAAATAATCAGAATGAACAAACTAACTCCTGATAAAACCATATAGTGTTTGATGCTATAGTATTGCTAATCTGATCTCACTGAGATTACATGCTCAGGGCTGAGCAAAATGGGTATTTTATCCTGTTTTATGGTTGCAGAAAAATTACAGCTTTTTAAATGTAGCTTGTCTAGTAAAAGCTGTGATTTAGTAGCAAAAATTGCCTAGATGTGATTTTTTTAGCAAGATGCTGCTGCAAATCAGCTTGAAAAATGTTTTTTTTTTTCCTTCTCCTCTGATATTCGAAAAGGGAAAGCTCAGAAGGCTCTGACATTCCAGAGACTCATTCCATTTCATTCCAGGTACTGTCAACTCTAGCTTCCACCAGGATTTACTTCACAGATAAAATAAGGATGGAATATAGTTGAGACAGAAGGGTTGTTTATGCACTGGAATTCCAGAAGGGCTCTACCAAGTTCAGGTGAGTACAGGTAAACATCCTGCCTGTACAATTCTTTGTACAGGTGAGTAGTAAACATCCTGCCAAACTTTCTGCTGAGCCACAGGAAGCTGAAACACTGAATATATTTTCCCATGTAAAAACTGTGTTGCAGGAAACAGGGCGCCTTTGATGCGTCTCTTCAGGCCAAGAAACTATGGAGAAAAACTAAATTATAGAAAACAAGCCATGCAAATCTATGAATGTGAATAATATTCTTGTTTTCCTCCCTTTAGATGCTTACACTATGCTAATTCACAAAAAGATAAATCAGAAAAAACAGAGGCCAAGGAACGGGCACGAGGCAGTACTACTCCACCAGAAAGACAAATCTGGACACATTTGTATTTTTATTCACCACACCACTTTCATGCACTCTTACTCATCTTTGCTTCACAGTAATCACTAAAAGCTTACTGACATAGAACAATTTTATTGACATCTCATGGTCTGATTTTAAATTCACCTAAGTTAAATCTGTGCAGTTTCTGTAACTAGACAACTTTGCGCATTTCAGCCACAGATTTTGTTCTAATGTGTTATTATAAAGAGATCAGTTCTTAATCACTGACTATCCCTCTATTTTCTGCTGAGCAGCTGCTTGCCTGACCATATTTTGGCATATTTAATGTTTGTAATGCTACACTGGTGCAATTCCATTTATGAGGTACAAATGGAAATAAAGAGTTATCAGACCCCACACGAGTTTATTGAATGTCTTCTTCTTCTTCAACTTTACGCAATAACTTTCTCATTCTTCTGTCCCCTGGGAAGGGGAAGGGTGCATGCTTCCTGGCAAAGTCAATTCTTTGTGCAGCAATGTTTTGTCTCACACCTAGCAGACAAGGTGTAGAGTGCTCCTGTGATTTAATCCATTATGCTGTTAGCACGGCAGCCCTCTAAATACAATACTGCCAGCAAGAAAAAGGGCAGAGGAAGGAGGCCAGTTCAGAAATGTCACGTCTTCATGATTTTTCTCACAGTGGACTTTGATGTATATTCCATATGACTTGTGCAGTGCACCTTCACTTTTAAAGATCAGGTGTTCCATCAATTTAGTATCTTGCATGTTGTTGTGGTTTAAGCCCAGTCGGCAACTCAGCCATGCAGCCCTCGCTCACTCCCCCCCTCTTCCCCGCCCTGCTCCTGAAGGGATGGGGAGGAGAATCGAAAGAATGCAACTCCCATGGGTTGAGATAACAACAGTCCAGTAACTGAGGTATAACACAAACCACTGCTGCTACCACAGATAATAATAATGCTAAGGGAAATAACAACGGAAGAGAATACAATCTCTCACCACCTGCCAACCGATAACCAGCCTGACCCAAGCAGTGATCTAATCCTTCTGGGTAACTGCCTCCAATTAATATAGTGGGCATGACGTGCTGTGGTCTGGTTAGTTTGGGTCAGGTGTCCTGTCTCTGCTTCCTCTTGGCTTTCCCTCCTCCCTGGCAGAGCATGAGACTCGGAATGTCCTTGACTAGAGTAAACATTACTGAGCAGCAACTAAAACCATCGGTGTTATCAGTGCTGTTCCCAGGCCGAAAGGCAAAAACACAGCACTGCAGCAGCTAAGAAGGATTAAAAATGACTGCTACTGCTGAACCCAGGACACGTCTTGAGGATTGGGTCTCTGGGATGCGTGGTGGTTTTCATTTTGTTATATCGCAATTCTACAGAAATCAGCGCAAGAAGACATTTCTTCAGTGCACGTTGCTGTCACCACACAATTTGACTCGGAAGAACAGTCTGGTATATTACTTGGGACAGTCGTGCTTTTATAGGATAGTCTTGAATTCCTATTGAATAAATGGCTGCTCTGTAGTCAAGACAAAGCATGTAGACGCCAAAAATGTTCAAATTGAGTAGATGAATATGACCACTCTTTTTTAAAATGGAAAGAGATGTTACAGCAAGGACAGGGATTAACTATGCTGGTATGTGTTGTAAAAAATATTTAAGGTAAACACTGAAAACACTATATGGAGAAAACAGAACAGGTTACCAGAAGTAGGAGGCTATGGGATTGCTTTCTCAAAGAACTTAATGCCGACACTGGGTTACGTTCATTTGGAATAGCTAAGGAATTAATCCTATCATCAAATAAACCAGTTTAAATGCAAGAATCGTACAAGCAACAGTTGTGCCCGGTGCAAAGAGCTACCCAACTCTCATGACAAGATTCTATCTATAGACAAAAATTGAAGCACCTCTTCCTGCCTGTCAGTAATGACTGGCACAGCTTTCAAACTGAGTCCAGCTCTTAAAACTGCAAGCACTTGCACAAGTGGGCCACCAGCATAATAGGCTCAGTGCAGGTGACGGGGAGGTTAACAGACTTTCAACTCTGCCTGCGAAGAGACAGAACTTTGCAGGACTATTCTGGGAGCTCACCAACACTCTTAGCATCACAAAAACATTTCCACCCATGCCAGTAAAAGTAGAAGCACAGCATGAACAAGATGTTGGCATCTAACTGTAGCATTTAGTTATCTTTTAGCAGGTGTGGAGGACATTGTACTAAACATGTCAGCAGCCAGACCACAATAGGCTGCAACCATCACTTGTAAGTGTGAGTTGGCGCAATGCTTGGGAGTTTCTCACAAATATCTAATTTAGATAACACCTCTTTTACTAAAGGTGTGGTCCTGGCTGGCTGCTAGCACTGCAGGATGTGTAGGCTGGCAAATGAACTGTAGCTGAATTGGGCAGGAGTGAATAACTGAATCCCCAAAAAATTACAAAAGGGAAATGCCCTGCAAGGCTCCTTAGAGTAGCAACACCATTTCCAACACAGTATACGCTGTATAAGCAGAAAGACTGAATGTATTCTAGATTCCAATTTACCTGCTGGAATCTATTTCTCATTAATAAATACAGAAGGCGCTGAAAGAATCTTACTCACCTGACTGATTTTCAAACTCACATTAAGGTCTGCCAGGAAGCATCTGACCTGTCATTCTCTCTCTTCATTTTGTTTGGCACAAAACTGATCTTATTGATTCTATTCTTGTCTTCCGTTGTGAAGGAGCCCTATTGTGCCTTTGATAAATTTAATTAACCTTTCTAGCTGGAAGCAGAGATTGTAATAAGAAAATATACATCTCCCGTGCATAGGCTGCACTGTACTAACCTCCCATGTGAACACTTTCAGTACTTGCTGCACTTTACTTTGAAAATGGAAAAAAGCTATCTGGATTTTGAGAGTCTCCATAGGGAGCTAGTCCACTTAGGCAGTCCTTTCAGAGTAGCTAGCAGAGACCCCAGCTCATTGACTCTCTAGAATAGGCAGGCTAGAATTTAAGTGCCTCCACTCATGTGGCCACTTGAACAGAGGTGTTTTCTTCTGTAATAAACCAGGGCAGGCACAGCATTCGCAAATAATTATGAATATATTTACAGAATCACAGAATCATTCGAGTCAGAAAAGACCTTTAAGATCATTGAGTCCAACTGTTAACCCAACATTGTCAAGTCCACCACTAAGTCCCCAAGCACCACAGCTACACATCCTTTAAACACCTCCAGGGATGGTGCACCTGCCACTGCCCTGGGTAGCCTTTGCCAGTGCCCGACAACCCTTTGGGTGAAGAAATTTTTCCTAATACCCAACCTAAACCTCCCCTGCTGCAGCTTGAAGCAGCTTTCTCTTGTCCTATTGCTTGTTACTTGAGAGGAGAGACTGACCCCCACCTCACTACAACCTCCATTCAGGTAGTAGTAGAGAGTGATAAGGTCTCCCCTGAGCCTCCTCTCCAGGCTAAACAGCCCCAGTTCTCTCAGCTGCCCTCACAGGACTTGTCCTTGAGACCCTTCACCAGCTTTGTTGCCCTCCTTTGATTTCATGGAATGGAATTAGAAGAAGTTTTAAATACGCTCTTAAGTCACACCATTTGGAATTCGCTCATGCACACATGGATCTATCTCCAGACTTTCCAGGTCAGGAAATTACTTACCTTAGGATGTACCCATGAAGAACTCCATTATGTTCACTCTCGGGAGGAGGTTGCCACTGGACCATGATAGACTGATTGGTGCGCCCACTGGCCACTATGTTTTTAGGTGGGGCACTGGGGGGCTCCTCAGGTAGCATCAACCTAAGTACAAAAGAATGTGATTGAGGTGGGGGTTGAAATAAATCATAGATAACATTTCTATTTCATGTATCCATTCCATGTGAACCACTTTCTTTTATCAAAGACTGATGACTAGAAGGAAATATAACTCAGATCAAACTGCTGAAGACATGCATGAAATAGTTACAACAAATCAACATAATAGGAAATCAGTTAAGCAAGCAACAAGACAGACAGCTGAGGTAACCTTTTTCTCTCTGAATCACCCAGGCTGCTACAACTCTTTAAAAAGATTAAAAGCCTGAATGAGTTAGAGCTCAGGTCCAGTGTCTGTGACTCCTTCCAAATTGTTTCTTTCAGCTCTTTCAATATTTTTCGTATCAAACTCCTATGTTTTCAAAAAGCCATTTAGAATTCAGCTGTTCTGCAATTCAAGCTCTCAGCAAGCTTTGGTTCGGAAGAAGGGGGATGCATCTGAAACTAAATTTGATGAAGCCATCCTTCTATGTCGCATCTGGGTGAGTTCCAGAAGTGACATTGCAATGATTAGGAGAATGCTGTCCTCGTTCCTGGGCTAACTGCTGGGACTCAGCACAAGAGCAAAAAGATTCTGCTTAACTGATACTCTGGAAGTATGATGGCACCTTCTTCATGGTGAGCTGATATCCTGCATCACCAAATTGCCATGATCACCAATTACTGACAGCTGCAGAGCACTTTCCAGAGGCTTGGGTAATGCTAACTGCTCCCTTCCCCAGTTATTATGCAACAAGTGACTTCATTCATTCACAATGAGCAGGTTTTTTCCCCCAGTAGTTCTAGGTTATTGTACTTTCAGTACCCAGATATTTATTTTTACTGTACCTGCTGGTCTCAGAGCTGTACTGGCCCTTTCCCACCTGGTTAACAGCACACACCCTGAACTGGTAGGTTCTGGCTGGAGTTAGGCCACTCACAGTGACACCGGTCATCTTTGGGTCAAGGTTTGAAAGGTGAACCTTCCAGGGAGAATCTGTTGGAATAATTTGCATGTGAAAAAATGATAACAGTGGTTGTTAGAAGTCCTGCAGAAGCGAGAAAACGCCTCTGACTGCTCAGAGCTCTTTGTGCTTGTTTTCCTCAGAGGAACTTTGGGAAGAAGTTTCTTTTCAGCAGAAGAAGCCTTCCTGTCAGCCCACACGGTTATGCAGATTGCACATTTGTCTACTGGAAAGTGATGCTGCACATGTCATGGCATAATAAATAAAAACTATATTCATTAGCATTTTAATAAAAGAGTAAACAAGCATGATAAAGACAGATGGGCTGTGTATTTCACAACCCATCTGTTTGGCAGGCCATTACACCACCACACCCATGAGTGGCTCTGGTGGAAGGACTGTAATGAAATTCAGTCAGTTTGGAATATCTTCCTACCCAGCTTGCAAGCAGGTGTAGAAGTATGACTCCCTCTGCCAAACCAGACCTTTGCTGTAAGACCAGAGAAAGCTTCTGCTGCAAATTCTATGTGTCTGCAGTTTTTTTCTTTTCCTAGAGATAGTATATGGCATTTGGTATAATCATTTCCTAGCAAGATTGCCTGGTATAAACAGCCCTGGCAGCACTATAAAACCCTCGTTGTCAGTTCACATACTTGACATACTGAGCTCCTCTGATGCCCAAATTACATTTTCAAGTTTTCAAAGAGGTCAGAAAATGAAACATGTTGAAAATTAAATATCCTGACTTCTTTCCTTCATAGCCTGGTGACACACATTCTCCCTGAAGTCATGACTGAAAGAGTCAGGGAGAGGTGACATTTGGTCTGTGTTGCAACAGTACAGCAATGGAATCAGCCAATTTAAAGATTTGTTCAGATTTTAAATAATACCAGCTGTTTCCATGCTCCCTGCTCAAAATTACCAACACTTCTGGAAATGACTGAGGAGCTAGCTGTAGATTTTGGCAACATATCTGTACATGTTGCTCATCAGAAGTGCACTGCAGCTCCTGGCAGGTCACCTAGACGTCTGCCTGAAAATGAAGATGAGATGTCCCAAATGTGGAAGCCTGCTAAAAAAGACACCAAGATATAAACCACTAATTTAGCGCTTTTCTGGAAGATTCCTTAGCAAGTTTAAGTCTTCTGGGGTCTCCTGCCAGTGGGGCTATAAAAACTGCATCTCTGAATTACTCAAAATTGCAGTAATGGCATTCTGAGAACAAAATCTTTTTTAACAGGAAAACTGACACAGCAGAATACTGGGAATGTTCGAGAGGGACACTTGCACAGCAGTCAACTTCTGTCCTCACCAGTTGATGATTTACCAGCAGTCACTGCAGCTGCAAGATCAAGATGGCAATTCTGAGCATTGAACTTCTTTTAGAAAGCCCTTAAAGGAAACACTCCTGTGCTGTCTAGAAAAGCATTGGTTAAGAGGTTTTTGCACCACAGTTCCTTCTGGATTTTATTAAGCTTCTCCTGAGGCTTCACAAACAACTGTTCACCTGGTTACAGCTAGAGTGCATAGGAACAAATCATGCTAAGTCAAAGTTAAGGTATGGCTGACTTAGTACACTGCCTGAATCAGCTTCCTGAGGAAAATGGAAGAGCAGACACCACCAAGAGAGTGAAATACCCCTGTATGAGCTACTTGGGTAGTGGTCCATTTCCTACAGCATTTCATTTGTTTATTGCTAGTGTAAACACCACCTGAGAGTGCTTAACCCAAGCGCTCAATGTAGTGAGGAGTTCGATTCAACAACAGGGCCTATTAATCTCTTCAGCACCTTGGGGCTTTACTCTGTTTATATGCTGCATCTGTAGAATACTTTATTAATTCCTTTTCCTCTCCTGGTGGAAGATAAAAGATCTGGCAGGAAGAGAGATTAAACTGAAACCTAATATAAACGGAGCCTATTCATCTCCTAAGCACTCTGATTCAGAAAGGAAGGTGGTTTGGGGAGGATTTGCTTACTCACAGAGCAGTGGATACAGTGACTATGCAGAGTAGCTTTTAAATTTAAATGTCAAGTCTTGTTTTTTGGATAATCAATAAACTAAACATTTCAAAACAAACCCCAGAATTGCACAGAGCAGCAACTGTGACATCAGAAACATGCCATAACATTTCTGACACTCTCTTCTCCTCCAGGGGTGACTGTCACTCCCCTGTCCTAGGAAGCCTGGAGAAGCTCCAAGGTGACAAAAGAGCTGCAAGGACAAACTATTAAATAAGCCTCCGTTAGACTGAGTAGACTGTGCTAATCCTTCATTTAATTTAAGCTGCCTAGAATGTACTCAGAATGTACTCTGTCCTTTGTTTGCTCTGCCACCGCAATTGCTACTGTCTGAAGCACTGCCATGTTTAGCTGGTTATCATCTTCAGGATATCAGGTATTCTGAATTAAAGGGGTGGGAGGCCAAAGGGAAAGTAGAGGCTGAAAATGGGTGGGAGGCTGAACAAGAGTGGGAGGGTGAAAAGTGAGGATGATCAGAGAGCTGGAATGCTCCTCATACTGAGGCTGAGAAAGTGAGGCTGCTCAGCCCGGAGAAGAGAAACAGCACAGGTTCCAGCATCTGAAGGGGGCCTACAAGGATGCCAGGGAGGGACTTTTCATCAGGAACTATAGTGACACAAGGGGGAATAGGTTCAAATTTAAACAGGGGAGATTTAGGTTAGATTTAAGGAAGAAATTCTTCACTAGGACAGTAATGAGACACTGGCACAGTGTCCCCAGAGAAACTGTGGCTGCTCCATCCCTGGCAGTGTTCAAGGCCAGGTTGGATGGGGCTTGGAGAGCCTGATCTAGTGGAAGGTGTCCCTGCCCATGGGAGGGGGTAGAAATTAGATGGTCTTAGGGTCCTTTCCGACCCAAACCATCCTATGATTTTTTTATTTTAACTCAGAGTGCCTCTCCAAGTTAATTTATTGGAAACAAAGAAATCTCACAGGCTACTCTCTAGTTCACAATTTGATTGCAAACTTACAATGCGATTGTGATTTGTGAAGTTTCAGAAATTACTTTTGTTCTGTCAAGAATTTTTGGATGTACTTGTGATATGCTTCATAACACTGGTTCCTCAGCAAGAGGCATCTCTTCTTTATTTCCCTATCTACCTTACAATTCCTGCATTAATTGCAAATTCCTCAAAAATAATTTCTAATTTGATATTACAGATTAGGAGTATTGCAAAAAGATGATTTCTGCAGGTTTGGAGTACACTTCCATCTCCTTCCTTCTCCAGGATGGTTTTGTGTAGATGGTAGTATTGGAATTCCCTATACTGCTGTGGTTCACTGAAGTCATATTTCACATCTTCACGACAACATATGATACTGAAAAAAGTTCAAATAAAAATTAAGTGGTTCATCCTTTGTTAGGGTTTCAGCAAGGTCTACCAATGGCCTGAGAAAAAGTATCCTTTAATACTATCATAGAATCATAGAAGAGTTAAGGTTAGAAAGGGCCCTAAGATCATCTAGCTCCAAACCCCCTGCAGGGACGCCTCCTGCTAGACCTTGTAGCCCAAGGCTCTGTGCAGCCTGGCCTTGAACGCTGCCAGGGATTGAGCATTCACCACTTCTTTGGGTAACCTGTTCCAGTGCCTCAGCAGCCTCACAGTAAAGAACTTCCTTACGCAGATCTGAGTCGCAGTTGTAACAAACAAAATAGTTTAATTATGATTTTTCAAAGATTTGTCAATGTGTCCAATTTTTTTTCATCTGAATATTCCTACCAAATTCAGGATGTCAATTTCTAGGCTTTAAGCTAAGCAGGTACAGGTGCTTTCCATAGGAGTTTTTGTTATCTTGTCTTTGGCAGGATGTGATGAATTAGAGTTACATGATTACACCACACAGCATAGACAGCCCAGAATACAATAAACCAAAAAAGGGCTTTTATCTTCATTGTACTCAGCAGAATTCTTTAAGTATTAATCTATTTCTTCACTAAAAAGACTACTCAGACTGTTTTTGATTAATCCCTAAAATCTAAACCTCTTTGGAATAAAATAAGCAAATCTCCTTCTAACCCTATGAAGATACTTCACTGGAATTCCTAGATATATCGTGACAGGGGCTAAGCAGGTCATGAAACATCCCAAAACCACATTAGTGCAAATGACAGCAACGCATGGTCCTATTTATTTGAAAATCCTGTTTCAAATGAAGGTTCCCACTTCTGGCTCTGTGTGGGCAGGAATACTTAATGACTGTGTTTCTCTGGAACTGTGTTTTTCAAATTAGGTTATAAATTTGCCCCCAAATGTTTAAGGCCATATGTCTCGAGTCACCCACAGACACGGGCTACTATGAATACTTGTAATTTGAGAATTACTGCATTGTGCCAAATACATTCATTTTAAAAATTAGGTGACAAGAGTCGTTCATAGTTCCAGCAATTTATGAGCACGATCTGCTATGGGTTTTTTTTTTTTCCTCTAATTAAAATAAAGGGTTTATACCTCTTTTCTGAAATGATATTAATGAAAAGGAGTTCTAATCCATGCCAGGTGGAGAGACACTCCTCTCTCTAATGCAGCCAGTAATTAGCCCCCAGAAATTTAGTAATTATTTTGAACCCTCTTCAGCTATTTCTCTGAAACAGATACTGTTATTATGTATTCATTTATGGTACATGCTTCTGAATGTACAATGGATCCTAACGCTATTAGAAAGTGATTCAAAACAGCTAAAAAATTAACAAGGCTAGACTACATTTCGGCACCTGTAACTGCAAAGCAAACTCCATGTGTCAAAACTCCACAGAACTAAGAAGAAAGTCTCCTATGCAGCTTTGCTAACTGGGAAATAAATCATCATTTTGATGTCCCTCCCTAACCTTTACACGTATAAAAGCAAATGGGGTCTAGGAGTCAAGCATATTGCACTGCTGCTGACAGTGAAGGATCTACTGATGCAGGCAGATGAGCTCAGAAAGGGCATATGCTGACTCCTTGACAGTTACTCTTTCTGTGGCACAAACAGAACTGACAGAAAACCTGAAAGGAATTTTTCTTTGAAAAGCAAAGAGAGATTCTGTACAGTCATATCAGACAAAACTATACCTACACAAGATCAAATACCAGCTTCATTCACAAACATCACTTGGGATGGGTACGAACAAAGGCAAGGTGGTGTTTTCCAAAGGAGTAGGAGGTCGGTAGAAACTAAATATTAACCACACACTACTGAGATCAAAAGAACTCTGAAAAACAAACACGTCAGGAAAATAAAAACCAAAACAAGACAGTGACAATACGCGGACATTAAAGTCAGTGTTCCAAACCAAAGTCGCTGTTGACAGTGTTTCTACTATTCTACCGGCATCCATACAGCTGAGCAATAACATAGGAAATGAGAGAACACAACAACAGCAGAGTATTTAGGGGCTTAGATTCCTCTCTTCTCACAGAAGTCCTACTTCTGTGAGTAACCACTTGGACGTTGTACATAAAAGCAAAGTAAACAAAGATAAAGATGAAAACTGAAAGGACAGCAAGATCTAGAGTATTTCTGGGAGTTAAGATGCTCAATTCACAACAAGCCAGCTCTGTGTTTGTTTTTTACAGCTGCAAGCTTGCTGAAGTACCTCTACCTCTGATTTGTGATAATGAGACTCTCTCAGTGGCATATTGCAACGCCATTAGTCAAAATTATTGGATCTATCATGGAGTGAGCAAGGGTTCACAGGATCCTGGGGAGTTCTGAGGGACTGTCTGCACGATTTCTGGGAAACCACTATTGGTTTTTGCTGTGCCTTCTGTATGTTTCAATGAATGAATTACAGCATTTTCAGAATGATGGCGCATTTACCCCATTCCTATATTAGGCCAGCTGCAAAGCATCCTTGCTAGAAAAGCATCTAAAGACCTTTCAAACTTCTCCTGGCATCAAGTGAGCTGCCTCTACTTTGAATGACTCTTCTCAATCAAGAAGACTCCCAACCAACAGTCCTGCAGCCCAGTGCAGGATCCCCATTCTGCCAGCTCTGTGCTGTCTCTACATAGAGCCTACCTCTACTGCCTTTGCATCATGTTCCCAGACTGGGGCTTTATCAGCTTGGCACTGTCAAAGCCTATTGAAAACATGAAACACAAGTGTAATGTCCTTGGGTGAAAGAACAGGTAAGGAAAAGCTAGAAAGCAGTTACTGGCTTGTAACTCCTTGATAGGAGGGGAAGGATAGAAGAGTCAAAATAAAAAAGAAGGTGCTGATAAAAAGGTAGAGAGGGGATGTGAGTGCAGAACACTGAATTTTCTCAGTCATTTGCTTCACCAAAAGATCAGGAGTCTTTGCTCAAAAAGAAATGTTTCAAGGACAGCAGTTGTGGCCATGACTTGGTATTTCTGCTAGGATTAGAAAACTGCACTGTGCTTAACAGATGTAAAGATCATCAGTTCTGGGACCTCCACATCTGAAAAGCTATGCACTCCTGCCTGCCAAGCAAAAGGGCTGTATGTGATCTGAAGCTCAAATTTCATCTCAAGCTCTCTGTGTGGTGAAACAAAATGCTTCTCTCTCGTTAATCAGAAATCAGGACTGCTTCACATTCAGTTATGCAGTGGCTAATTTCCACATGTCAGAAAAAGTGATGCTCTTAATTTTTTCATCAAGAATCAATTGTTAGGCTTGGATTTCCAGCTTCTACAGTGATAGAGATTACAAAGCATTGCCAAGGTGACTGATTTCCATATAACCTCATCTTTCCATCAACTCCTAAAGAGGCATTAGCAATGACCCTGAATAACCTTGCAAACTGAGAGCCGCAAAAGACCAGATACAGCATGACAAAACTGTGAGAAATGGCATTCCACAACGACCAGGTTTGGCAATCCATGAAGCTAGGTATTTGGATATCTCAGAGTTAGGCATCCTTATCCTATCAAAAAGAAGGGTATAAAATTATAACCTAGGGAGAGCAGAGAAAATACATGAACCCATACACAGTTAAGATAGTAGCTCCTACTGACATCCAAGTTTATTCCTCTGACAGACCATTAGTTCCTTGTTATTACCCTCCTGCCTGCATTCTTCAGGTGAAACTGGGACTCTGAATGCAACCAGATATCTATGAAACCAGAGCAAAAGACAACAATAGGAAGACATAAAACGACTACTGCCATTTTATAGATGCTGAATTGAAGCACTAAGGAATGAACTGCTGTGCTTCAAGTCTGGTAGGCAGTGCTAGAGGTGGAATTAAGGCTTTCCTGTGTCACATTCCGCATCTCAAGCCTCTCTCTGTTGTTTAACTTCTACAGCATGCGCATAGTCAAGTGTAAAACCCTCCATGCACAGTCTCTCATTTAGCATACAACATATAATGTTTTGTTTGTAGCTCTGGTAAAAGGTGAGTCTGAAAGAAGGCTGAATAATTGAGAAGAACATGAGGGTGAAACTTCACTCACTGTTCTCGGAGAGCTCGACCATGTAGTAGAGAACAGGGCTGTTTCCATCAAAGGGGCGCACCCAGGAGAGCATCACGCTGCGGCTGTATGAGGAATTTAGAGTGGCCAGAAGATTCTGAGGGGAATGAGGCAGCTCACTGTGAAGGGAAAGAGAAAGGGGGAAAAAACAACACAGAAAAATCAATCTACATTTCATTCAGCAACAGCCTTACAGGTAGTTAAAGGTACATGACATCAGTCTCGCATGAAGACAGATATAAAACTACCAGCAGCTATCCTCCAATTAAATAAATGAAAGACATCTTGGAATTCTTCACTATCTTATCCCATTTGGAGGAAAAAAAATAAATTATGCGGAAAGTCCCAAGGCTGACTCTTCGAACAGCTAATGGAAATGTTCAATGTGGAAAAAAGCCAGTTTTCATACTGGTTTTGATTGAGACAAGTTGGTCAATAAATGTCCTCTCTCACTTTTTTCCCCTTCTTACGATGATATCCCAGCAACGTGACAGCAGTAATACATATGAACAGTAAAACACATGGGAGATACGATTTAACATGGAATTTTTCATACTTAAGGAAGCAGAAGACATTGACACTATCCATATAGAGCTACTAATCAAAATTACCATATGTATTCTTAGGCTACAGAACAGCTTGATTTACTCATGGATTCAGGCTTATCCTGTCATGGGTAGAATCTTTCCTTCCTATAATAAGGATTTTTTTGGAAGCGGCCAACCAGAAAATGTAGTGAAAATGCCTGAAGAAACCCCATGGAAATACAAAATGAAACATTTCAAAACCCAAAATAAAACAGCAGCTCAATTAAAATGTGTAATTTCTCCACATAAAGGCAATTTGTGGAAAAAACATTTCTTTTGTACTCATGGCTGCACGGTGCAGTGAGAAAACAAAATTCTGCTGCATCCCTTAAATGCTGATGTGTATTAAAGGATAAGAGCCCTTCCACCATTGTATTTCAGCCCAATTTCTGCGCCTTATCGTAAGGGTTGCTAAGGAGGACAAGGATCTCAGGGTGAAGGAAAAGCAAGGAGGGCCAGTTTTAACCCATTTGACCTACTTCTCCCACCCAGGAAAGCCAAGGGCAACCCTTCCTCAATGAGTACTGCTTCTAATCTGCTCTGGCCACAGCAGAAATCCATGAGACAACTTCATATGCTTAATTTAAAAATGTAGTAATTCCTGGTTGTAAAATATCATGCAACTGAAGGCTCACAGTTACTTAAAACCCACAACTCCTTAGCCCCTCACAAAAGCAAATAGAGACTCTGGCTTTAAGCCAGCACAATAAATGTGTCCTGGAGTGAGGTTTCTACTGAGGAACATATGGAGAGGCAGACAATAGTTTGATTATTTTTCTGTTAAAACTGTGAATGCTTTTGCTTATGTGTTTATGATGGCCTACACTGTGGAGCTAGCACCAAAATGAAAAAGGCATGCACCAAACAGGCTTCAGACTTCTGACACACAGAAACTTAGGATCTGGTTGTTTTGGGGCTGGAAGAAACACCAGGCACAGGAAACAGCATATACGAGCCCAGAGGAAGCATACTTTGAACACAGCGCTGCAAAAGCTTGGAGAAACAAATTTAGGGAGGAGGGGAACCTGGAAACAAGCTGGGAAGGAAACTGTCTGCAAGGAAAAATGGTAGAATAAGCCTGTCATTTGAAAGTGTGGAGTGGGGGTTTAATACATGGCCAGAGACTACAGGAGCATGCTACTTAATTCTGAATGAAACATCAAATTATAATAAACATCTATCCTCCTCTACAATTTATCATTATGCCCTAAGCAAGCTGGTTTGGAAAGTGGTCTTGTAATTAAGGTGGCAAAGGGAATTACTGAAGGAGAGTGAAACACCTCATTGTGACATGGCTCACAGAAGTCCCAGTCCCCACTTCATTTATCACCAAGCCCTGTGAGGAAGAGCTCAGGAATGGGTTGTGGCTTCAGCTTCTTCCAAAAGATGGTCACACAGAGAGCAATGTAGGAGGGATGGGTGAGAGAAGCTCACAGCAAACTTGTCTTCATGTAACTTCTTTTCTAGGAACTAAATAAACATTCCTGGTATATATTAAGGATATTTTCAGTGCATGCAAATTCACTACTCTCGTTTCCCCACACATTTAGAAGGGCTGAATTAACAGCTCATTTGAGGACAGAGGCTAAATAACTAAGAAAAACTTTACAGCTCAGTCTCTTTTTCTTATCGTGCAAGTCTCAGAAGACTTTAGGAGGAAAGGGGCCATATTTTTTAAAGCAGAAACTGAGTTTAAACATGGGTTCTGTCTTCCTTAGGATTTGGATTTCTTTGATTATTCTCTTAGCTTGACACAAAATAGTAATTGCTCAGCAGCGTGAAGGAAATGGGCACTTTTCTGTTCAGGCAGAGATTGAGTAGTGTGAGCTGCAGCAGCCATACCCCTATCTCCACTAATATCATATTCTTTAGCCATATGTGTCCACACCAAACAGCAACAGATGGTGCTTACAAATTTAAATCCCTCAAGGCAGACATAACAAGTGCCTAAGAAACACACCTGGACAGAAACAAATATTTAAAACTACACAACATTTTAGCACAGAAGTGTACTACTTTGTAGTATACAAAAGCAGACATTAATAAATAGCAATTCCTACTTTAGCAAGCTCTTACACTTTGCCTCCCGCTCATTTTCTACCACATACTGTGTGGAAGGGATGATAAATGAAAGCTGTACCACCATCATGAATATTCACTTTCCCAAAAGAGATCATTGCTTCTTTTTTTCCCTTAAGAGAATTACTTTTCCTTGATGCCAGCATCCAAGAAATCATTGCAGGGAACGGCAATTTCAACAGTCCTTTAGGATGAGAAGGACCGTAGAATAAAATGGCCCAACTTCTGATACACCAAGGGGAGTGGATGAGGTTTAGTATAGCAACACACAGGGCACAGAACAGCCCTTGGATGGACACTGGAAGTTTAATTCCAGCGTGACCATCTTTCTTTTGCTCACTGAAGCCCCAAATAGGAAATCATGATGGTTTTTCAATATAGGCTATCTTAAAGACCTCACTCCTCTAATGAAGAGTTGCATGGAGGCAAGTTTTCCATAACTTATTTTGCATGACAGCAAAATATGCATATGGACACTTTTAAATCTGTAATTGGAAGATAAGACCAAGGTTAATGGCACAGCCACCCAGGTGACCTAAAGGGCCTCTGACAATGCAATTAAATTAGCAGATTTGCAAGAAAAGGACATGAAGTCATTGTGACAATCTAGGAGAGAAATATTAGCTAGCTGCAGATGATACATGTTCAAAACAGAAACCCTAATGTTTTGAGTCAGCTCATCACTGCCAGAGGGCAGCTGAAATATTCACTCAGCAAACACACAGAGTGTTTTATAAAATTAGCTAAAAGGAGACTATTTGCTGAGGGAAATAATCCAGACATGGTTTGGAGAGATTTCTGAGAAAAAGCGTCCAACAGCAGGTAATTAGAGAGATTGGGACTGAAGAGGGGATTACTCAAAAGGCAAAGGAGATTAAACAAGTTTTCTTGTCAGTTTATAAAATGCCCCACTCCTATTTCATAAATGATTTCCTAAATCAGGTCCACCACACAAGTTTCATTCAGGAGCATGTGGTTCATCTGCTAGCCTCGATAACGTGCTAAGACGTTGAGGCAGGAAGCCTAGCAAAGCACTCAGCCCAGCCTGATGGCTTTGCTCATGGAAGTTTAAAACGTTTTAAATTAAGGGATGTTTCATCTGTTGCTCAGGACTTTCCAATTTCTCTTGCAAATAACTCTCTCCAATTGCTAAACACAGGAAGGATTCCTGCACAGCGTCCACGAGTTCTGAGGCTTTTTGTCCCTCTTAAGCCTATAATGAGCTGGATTTGTGAAATTGAAGGTTTGACAAGTCCCTGCGGGCACAGATGTATTTCTCACTTTGTTTTGGTGGTCACCACAAGCTCAAATCTACAGACGACTTGGAAAGGCTTTTGAATTTTATGCCTTCTTTTTGTTAAAACCATGTTTCTGATACACCTTCAATGATGAACATACACAAAAGTATTTCTCAGTGTATTTGGAGGTGGTATTTCTCTTTTGAGTATCAAGTGCATTTAGACTCAGCAGCGAACCTTACTTCTTGGATGACATCTCAACAGAGAAGCTTGGAAAAATAAATAGAAGCTTTCTTTCTATTGAGGAGGGAATAGTGTATTTTCAAGTTTGACACTCTTCCTGTTTTCACTCCCTGCAGAAAGGGAAAGAGATGGGCTACTGGAGCCAAGGGACATAGGATCTATATGAAAAGTTGGCAATGAGACATCATTCTGATTTGCTACTCTGCACTACTCTTACTTATTCTACTTTGAATAAATCAAGCAATTTTTTAATGGGATATATTGGGGAGAAATTTGGAAAAGTAGCAATTAAAAATACTCTGGCAAAAAGAGCATCAAAATTCATGTATAAATGACTGATAGAGGCAATACTGCACATTCCTGGCAAACCACTGGGTTTTATTGTAACTGGTTACTCCCCTCACCTGCTTTTGATGAGGACAGAACAATAATAGTTCTTTCTCTGGTGAAAGAGAACTGAAGGATGATGGATTTGCTGCCAGGAATAAATTGTCTATTTTTATATTACTTTGTCCTCCCCATATTTTTGCATACAGAAAGAACCTAAAAGATTTTACTGTATGTTGTGACATAACAGAGACTTGTACAGAGCTTTGATTTTCCAACAATGCAGCATTGCCATACTTCTCAGTCACATTCATACAACAAAGAGTTTCTTTAGTATGGACTGCAGACAGATTGATATTGAGCAGCAGTTATCATCAGGCATAGACAGTGGCAATTCCGCATATTTGAGATACACTGAGAACCCTCCGGATGCTTTGAGCTGGAATCAGCAGTTTCCTGTCAGGTGAGTGATACATGGTGATAACTCAGGTTTTGCAGCTATTTTACCCTCTATATATATTTCAGGATGGTATTTACAGGACTATAAAAGTAAACTAAATGAAGCTGGGATATTTCATAACATACGATTACTTCCAGGATCAAGTTCTATGACTTGGAGGAATGCAAGAGAAGCACAAGCTCATCAACAAAAGGCTGAAAATGTTTCTGCATTTGCAGTCAAGAAGCACTGGTAGGAAAGTGGGAAAAAGGTAAGTAAAAAATTATAATCTCTCTCTTGCAGAACAGAAACATCACTCACAAACGTTTCCCCTCGTGCAAATCAAATCAAGTAATGTACATGAAGAATAAACACATTTAGAGGGAAGACAAATGAATGAATACAGTAACTTGACTAGCAATTAGTTTCTGTGCCCAAGTACCATCAGTGGAAAATTGATGAGCAAGGTAACCTTTGGCTGAACTTTAGCAAGTCCTTCATTAGTTTTCTGGCTTTTCTTTTCAAATATTTTATTTCATCATGGACACACTGAGAAAAATAATCCATCCTGCTTGCTTTACCAAAGTATACCATGCTGTGCTATGAGCCTGTGCTCCTTTAACAAGAAATGGTACCCTTTTCCCCCAGTCCTGTCTCCCAACAAGGGAAGACAAAGGAAAAGAATAGTTTTCTTCCCTTCTTTTCACAGACTAGAAAAGCAGACCACTCAGAGATTAAGTAACTGAAGGTCACCCTGGAGGGTAATGGTTTTGAATTGAATCAGTTTGAATAGAAATCAGTAACAAACTTATTTGTGCCTTTGGAAATTCCTCTTGACATGCCTAAAAGTAGAGGAGGGACATGCAGGTTCCTGGGGGATAAAAGGTGATGAGACAATTGCAGTTGTCAGATGAAGCTAGGTACGCTATGATATTATCCGTTGGTAGACTGCTCCAGTCTATAATTGGTTGAGAGGCCTCCTTTGAACATTTGTCTGACATTAGTGCTACTCAAGGCACTGAAGTGTAAGTGCTCATTGATGGGAATGTACATGCCCTGTTTGTTAATGTTCTGCACAAGAGAATTATCCGGGAGAATAGGGAATGTTATAGATCTGTCATTCGTATACAACCTAGAATTTAATTTAAGCTTCACTTCAGACATTTCCTTTCCACATATTTTCTTCTTCATTTCACTTCTGTTGTATCATGTATCTCCATTTCTTACAGATTTGTGCTGCTGAGCCAAACTATAATGATGAAAGCAGCAAAGGAATGCAATGTTCTTTGGCATTATTGCACTACCTGCAGCACTACTTTGAAATAAAATGTCACAATTCAAGGTATGATGGAGTGACTTATCAGTTCCTGAAGTCTTTTAAGAGAGTGAGTCTGATTTATTTCTTTAATTCCTTCAGGAAAAAAAGTGAGATTGGCACCAGTAGATTGGAGGAGGCAGAGATACAAGCTTAAGAGCCAATTCCAGTGCATGGAGAGCCAGCCAACACATGTGGAACAAGATGGGGTGTAAGAAAGGCAGCCTCAGCAACATACACAAGATGTGCCACCCCCAGCTAAATTCTAGCCTGAATTTTATGGAGTATAAAACTATTCCTCACTGGTCAACAGGGAACTGCAAGTAAACACACCTGCTGTGCTGTACTGGGTAGTGTAGGGCATCTCTTGCTATTTAGGATTAAGAAATGGTTAGACCGCTGAACTGTTTAGCACATATTTATAGCTTTGCTTCAAAGTCCAAGTTTTAACATTCTTTACTCCATAATTTTCTGCCCTCCATTCAAAAATTGCCTCAGAGAAAAGCAAGTATGGTTATATAGTTGCAATATATTTTGAATTGTCTTCTGCTCTTGGATTCAAACCAGCAGTAAAATGCACTCCGGGAAGAGAGCTGAGGAGTGCTTAATTAGAGAAAGGATGTATGACCGCTCTCTGAAAATGGGCATCTGATCTGGCACTGTCACAGTAATGCTGTACAAACAGCCCTCTGCATAGCGGATCTTGGAGGTGAACTCATTACACTGCCAAGAGAAGTTGCCATCTTCTCAAAGACATCAGGCATGACCAGTAGAAACAGATGCAATTTCAGTTAAATTAAAGCACGTGGCATTACTCAAATAACAGACACACAAAAATGCTACATAAAACATTACCTCTTTATTCATTTGATCTGCTCCACACATGTACCAAAAGCACAGTTGTGTCTTTTAGTGATAAAAATAAAAGGGAAGTGCACTTCGCCCCAGTGGAGTAATAGAAATGGAAAATGTGGAACCCCATAACGACATTTTTATAAACCTTCTTCAGAATGGAACTGCACTTTAAATATTTTCTTGATTTTTAAAGATCCTTAGGAATAAAGAAAGACGTACACGAAAATACTTTTCCCCTGAAAAAATGATGCATAAAGAGAATGCAAGAGTAAGCAATGCCTGTCCAGGGACCAGCTAGTCTGATACATGCTTAACTGAGAAAAACTACTAAAAGGAGGAAAACATTTTTGTACAACCCTGGCATCACAGCACAGCACCTAGGCTTTATGGGAAGGCCTTACAGCCTGGGGATGACAGAAGGATTCAGGCTGGAAGGGACCTCAGCAGGTCTCTGGTTCAACCTTGTGCTCAAAGCAGGGTCAACCATGAGATCAGACCAGTTTATTCATTCTGGTCTTGAAGACTGGAGAAAATATTCAAGTTGTAGACTAGTAAGTGCCAAATAAAAGGGGGTAATTATCAATCTACTATGCTTGTGTTAACCCTTTTTGTTGCCAGGGAACATGTCTGGCTCTCCACCAAGATCCCCAGGTTCTTTCCAGCAGAACTGCTGCCCGCCAGTGAGTATTACTACAAAAGGTTATCACTCCAAGATGCAGAAGTCATATTTGTCCATGTTGAATTTCATAAGGCTCCTGTTGGCTCATTCTCATCCTACATCCCTCTGAATGGTGGCCCATCCCACAAGAGTATCAACTGTCTCCCATCCATTTGTACCATCTACAAACTTGATGAGCAACTTTAGCACCTCCTCCAGGTCACTGATGTTGAACAGGGCATGTCCCATTACACTCCCCTATTGGCTACGAGTGGACTACCACCTCTTAATTGTTATTCCCTGAGCTCAATCACCCAACCAGACGGGTATGTACATGTAGTGATTTGGAAACAGAACTTCCAAGGCTCCAGTTATTTGGTGCAGGATGCCAGCATGCAAAAGAAGGACACTTCAAGGCAATTAGGAATGAACTAGGCCTAATTTCCCCTGAAAAGCCCCACAACAAAAATCAAACTTAGAAGCTCCCATGATCACCTAGAATGAAATGCTAAACAAAACGCCCAAGTGTATCTGAAACCAAATGTAGTGTGTTTAAGGAGAAATACTCACATCACTTCTAGTCGAGCCATTCTGGAGTCGTTTCCTCCAAAAGAAATGACTTCACAGGTATAGTCTCCAATGTCCCCTGACCACGTCTGGCTGATGAGAAGGGTGCCATCTTTCTCTACTGTGATCCTGGAAGCGCTGGATGGATTTATGACAACACTGTCCTTCTTCCAAAGATACCTGTGTATTACAATACTTCAGTTATTAATTACTCATAAAAGCATCGAAACAGATTTATTTGAACTGTGCTGTAAGGTATCAGCATCTGTAATCACATGTTGAAAATGATGGGCTCCTACAGTTACTTTCAGGAGCAGTGCCTTTTATGAATTTAAGTTTCAAATCACTGATCAGAATGAGAAATGTAATTGCATCCAAGGTACTATGTATTTTATAAACAGCACTATGCATTTTACATGGAAAAAACTGCAGTACTCACAAATGTCCAAGTTCTTACATCCACCTGCATCAGCATTTTAAACTAACAATCTCACTCTGCAATTAACAGCTGAGGTGTTGGTCTATCTCTGCTAAGGCTGTAATAATATTAGACTGCCATGATCAGTAACATCATAAAATTGCTATGGCAGTTTCCATCAAAACACTCACAGAGATGACTATAGTCCATGGTCTTGCAAGTAAGTATTTCTACGTGACATATATACACCTGGATTTCTCTTGCCAAAGTTCTTTCTGCAGTTCACCTGCCTAGAACCCTTCAAGCTGTTCCTTGCATTTTCTTTCACACTGTTCCTTTCAGACTACATGAATTTTTGTAGCAAGTTTATTTTAAAATTATGAGCTTCCTCTAAATGCCCTAGTGCAAATTTAATAGTTCAGGCAAATTCTGTTTTCCTTTACTCAGTTAAAGCAGAATATAGCCCCTAGTTATTAAGTTGTTTCCAAGAACATGGGCATCTCTTGTGCGGCTTTCATGCACTCCAAAGTAAACACTTCACCAATCCTGTTCCTTCTTCTTTGACTTTTACTCTCATTAAGTATCAGCTTCTGACAAGTTGGTTTTATTGATAGTGTATTAACCTTGACAGTAAAATCATGAAAGGCTATACTGAAGTCATGAAATGGAACATAGCTCATTGTAAATAATATATAAGGCTGAAATGGAAGATGGGATTTATATGATTAATGGTACCGTGTACAACCTTATCATGCAGTAATCAGGGGTCTGGTGTTGAAATCTGGAGTCCTGAAACTTTTCCCCTAATGCTATTCATATAGGTTATAAAATGAAGCTTGGATAAACAACACAAACAAGAACTGACATGACCAACCTGATTGAAATTCTAGGATCATAAGTTGCTTCACATCGCAGACTTGCTGTGGTTCCTTTGATCACAGTGCTATCCTCAGGAGGATGAACAATGACAGTGCGATCTGAAAGGAACACAAGCCATAGTACAGGTGAAATAGTAGCATTTTGACTTGGGTATTCACTCAGAGATCAGGCAACTTAACACCTGTCACTCAAAGCAAGCAGGCCATTCCTCTTCAGGTCTTCTCTAGGAAGGCTTCTCTCCCTTTAATATCATTGTGTCAAGAAGAGGTGGTAGGCTGTGGGGCACAAAGAGGCAAACGTAGCAGGGTTATAAGTCTAAGTTGCCAGTGATCCGAGTAGGAAGAGTGCTAAAGCTCTTTCACTTGTCTTGTGGTAAACACTGATGTCAACTCCCTACAGTCATAAGGCAGCAAGTATGTTTGTAATGCATTATGAACGAATCCAAACATACACTGAGTCAGGAAAGAAGTCACACTGTTTGGAGCAGGGAAAACAAACAAAACCAAAGAAAATCTGTGCAAAGTATACAATAGAAAAAATACCCAGAAAGAGGAATATCTAAATGGCACCCTACAATCTTGTCAAATGCAAGGAAGAGGCTAAAGAAGGAAGAGCTTCTGGTAGTCTCACTTTTCCATATGAGAAAGATTTGCTGTTTATCCAAATTTTTCAGAACATCCTTTTTCAAGCACCTCCTGGAGACCCAGAACACAGTAATTGCTGTAACTACAGCAACCAGATCTGGTGTGAAAGATCTCTGTTATGCTTAACACACAGGAACAGCAGCAGATAACATTAGCTGAAGCAGGTAGCCAACTAGGATGAGTACAGAAGATATGTGGATAATGTTAATCAGTCCCAAATCCCTACAGAGATAACCAAGGTCTACTGAGATATCTCATACATGTACAAGAAGAAGTCATCAAAAGCTAAGTCTAATAACATGGAATTTTTATCATTATTCCTGATGTACTTAGATATGTCTCCTAGCTTTATAATGGTGCTGGTGCTACACAAATTTTAGCTATAGTCACTTTTCTTTTTCGTCTCCAATGCAATACAATGAACAGGAGCTAACTATAATACATTTAAGAACCATGCCTTTAAGAATTAATAGGAAGGATCTCCTCTTCATCCATATACTGGGCTATCACTCAGTTTACAACATCCTGATATATACACCAACTTCATATTGCCAGTAAGATAGAAATATGATGGCCATATGACACAAGCGTATTTCACTTACTGCCAGTATTGCTTTCAGATATTCCCAAGTTCAAAGGGAAAAAATGTTGTTGATTTAACTTGCACAGTTTTGGGATTAAGAAAAGCCAAATGTGCACCACACATGAGCAGCATAATCAGTAGTTTAAGTTCAGGAAAGGAGAGAAGGCCACAGTACTTCTGTATTTATCACCATCATCTTCACAAGTTCTAATTACTTTCAGTTCCAGCTCAGGGCTCATCATTTCCTACCTTTAGTAGCAAAAGAACATCTTACACTTAAGCTGAGCTCATGAGTAACACAGGTAAACCTATTGGATCAGACTCTCTTCCCTAACAGAAGAAAGAAAAAATTTAAGATCAAGGGCAAATAGTGAAGGATAAAATAATTCCATGGGATGCCCTGTGCCGTGCCAATCTGCAGCATGAGAGACTAGCTGCACTGTGGTTTGGTTTCAAACAGTGCCCAGGACCACAAAGAAATACAAAGGTATGAGGAAAATCATACCCGCTGTCACTGTGGCCACAGCCTTAGTAACAGCATGGGCTGGCCTATATTGTGTGCATAGACCTGGAGTCAAAAACCAACTGCAAATAGCCAGTTAAAAGGTCTGATCTGCAATGCAAGATACAGCAAGGCAAAACCTGAGTCAAAGTGTAGTTGTTTTAAAACTTTGATAAAACTATATTTAAATACATTTCCTTTCACAAAATATAAGAGTTTATATGCATAATTTTACAAACAAAAAGGATATTTTTGATAGGTTTCCTAAAATAGAGACATTATTCCTATTAAATCATACAAGTATCTCTATTAACTAGGAAAGCATAATTACTCATGAAAATTTCCTGAGCATACAGCAAAAACTGATTAATACTTGATTAAAGTTCAACTTTAAACAAAGCATTATCCTTACTCCACACTGTCAGCATCACAAAAGCATTCAGAGCTCCTTCAGAGTTGACTGCACAGCAAGTATAATTGCCAGCATCCTGAAGGAAAACGGGTGTTATCTGGAGCCCTCCAGATTCAAGAAGAATGAATCGGGGAATCTGAACTGAGCCACTGGCTAAGATCTGGCTTCCTGAAACACAGGAAAGAAAAACAGTGTGATTAGTGTCACGTAGACTGCACAGACTAAGCACTGCAATTCTGGTTCTTCCAAAAAGACTATTACAGTCTAACCAGGCCACTGGCTCACAACAGCCCCACAAAAACCCCTCTGCTTGCAGAACCAGAGAAATGAAGAAATATGCAGTAAATTGATCTACAGCATCTCAGTAATAGAAAAGGACAAGAAAACATGGATTACAGCTTTTCTACAAGGTAATAACTGGCTAACCTTTCTTCCAGGAAATGGCAGGTTTTGGAGCCCCTGAAACTTCACAGGCTAGCACTGCAGTCATCCCCTCCGTGACAGTGGTATCCTCTGGAGGCTGTATAAATGCTGGTTTAATGTCTGGAATCAAAAATTCAAAAACCTCAATGCATCAGCTACCAGAAAGATCCTTTAGTTATTATCATGGACTACTTTACATCTACTTTTATAGAGCTGATCATGGAAAAGGACATGACAGTAATACATGAAAACCTTTCAGCAGTGACTGTAACCTTTCATTATTCATCTCCTAGGAATTGCCTAATTCAGTTTATTACCTGCATGGAAAATAAAAACCTATCAGTGCTTGCACATGTACAAGTAAGATGTCTTTTAGAAAAAGGAAGATAAACTTCAAAATGGGTGTTTGGGGGGAAGTTGAGAAATCTAGATAAACAAAATTATTTTCTTTCATCTTCATAACAGAGTTCTTTAAGATGAAAAGCAACTTGAGAAAGGCATTAACTTTGAAACTAAAATGTCAGCCAAAAGAATTCAGAACCTGAGTCTTATCCAAGACATTTCCCAAGTTTCTTTCTTCCTTATTTCTCCCCAGTTGCATTTTATTATGTTTTTCTCCTGTAGCTTCCTAGATATATATTGATCGGGGGATGATCTATTTTCTGAGGCCAGTAGGAATGCTGGTCAGTATGTGCAAACTGCTCTCGGGCTAAAAATCAGTTTCCTGAAGAGGAGTGAGAGTATTAGAAATGCCTGCTAATAACTGCCTTTAAAAGAGACTACAGGATTTGTAGTTTTTCCAGAGAGATGAGTGTACTTCATTAACAAAACCATTTAGCCAGACATTTTGGCCAAAAAAAGGCATTTAACTTGAACTTTCTTTCTTTCCCCCGCTAAATGTAGCTGCAGACAAAAGGCAGATAAAATGATACGATGCACAATCATGAAGCAGTAGCTCAAATTCAGAGCAGAATTACATTAGAGTAGATCTAAATTATTTAAGAATAGAGGGAAGATAAAACTATTTCACAATTAATTTTTTTTATTTTTTTATTTTTCTTTTCACAGCCTTCCAGTATCTGAAGGGGGCCTATGGGGATGCTGGGGAGGGACTCTTCATTAGGGACTGTAGTGAGAGGAC
>JAOEHY010007780.1:0-28498 GCA_025447955.1 Psilopsiagon aurifrons
GGTTTGTGTTATACCTTAGTTACTAAACTGTTCTTATCTCAACCTGTGGGAGTTGCATTCTTTTGATTCTCCTTCCCCTCCCTCCAGGAGCAGAGGGAAGAAAAAGGGGGAAGTGAGTGAACAAACTGCGTGGCTGATTTACGGTTGAAACCACGACAAGCTTTCATAGCCGTGATAGACTGAAGTGATATCTGCAGACAACAAACGAGTAGCTACTAGGTGATAGCATGACAGTTTCTATGGGGTTGATTAGTTAGTCGGTAGGGAAATTGTTCCAATACTGTGATACCTATTATTAAAACTATTATTGCAAACCACAATAAAAGGGTCCAAAAAGGGGATTCCTTTTAATTCTATTTTGTCTATTGTAAGAATAGCTTCTGTTTCCCCTGTTCTTTTACAGAACACATTGCTCTCACAGAAATGCTTCCTATCAAGCATTACAAGGTCTTGCACTGTTTATACCAATGCTTTACATTCATAAATGTTTATAGGCAAGAATCAAGTCTTCTAACTTGAGAATAAGCAAAAGAAACTGGCTGCATGCTTAAGCTTTCTTACAAATGCAGCTATCAGGTATGCTGCTCTTAAGATATTCATATCGGTAAGAAACAGTATGCAATCACATTTTCAAGGGAGCAATAGGGAAGGCTCTGGGTGGCTGCAAAGCGAAGACTGATACAAGAGAAGCACTCCGCAAAACTTTAAAGGCAGATGTAACAACCTCAGCGTCACTTCAGCAGTTGTCAAAGACTCTGGCTTTTAGCGCTGCTTCCCTGAGGAGAACAGCACTCAAGCCACGGAGATTGTGTTAAGGTAACTTCTATCACTGATTAGTCAAGTTATCCTTGACTAATCAAAATCAATTAATACCATGGTAAGGACAAGATGCTGACTTTGACACACAAACCCAGAACATATGGAAGACATAAATGGTAGCTTCAATGCCTTTTAGTAAGGCAGTATTAAATACAGAGAGAGATACTCAACAATGTAAAAACATACTCTACTCACAAACCACATTGGAAACATCAAGTCTACATCAGCCTTAAAAAAGCATTTAAGATTAGGCACAGTGTAGATAACATTAGTCACCTCTCCTGAAAATCTTAAGTCCTCCATGAATACAACCCTATCTGAAGTCTCAAATGAGCTGGCAGATTCCACTGAAGAGAGTAGAAGCCAAAATTATCAGCTCCACCATCATCTTTTCATAGCTGCAACCACCATAAGCATTTAACCCAAATGCTAAAGGTAGAGGCAGGAGCCAGTGACCAAGACAGTTGTCTATTTCATGCCACAACAAGGTCAAAAATAACACCTCAGAGCACTAAACTCTCAAAAGCATACTCCAGTTCTATCTCCAGACCTGAGCAACATCCTGGTTCCCGTGGCACAGACAGCTGGTCTCATGGTCCAAAAGGGAACAGCTCACTCCATACACAGCTGGAGGAACCAAGCATCAGGGCTTACAAGCCCTTAGGTGGAGATTTAGTATTCCATGAGATTCAAAATAGCACACTGATCAAAGCTAGTAATTCCTTTTATTTAACATGGTACATCACCTTTTTGCAAAGCCACAATATCACATTGAGAACTAACAAATAGGATTATTTAGAAACTTCTATGGACGACTGCATAGAAACTAAAGAAATGCTGGAAAATTGAGCATGGAAGGTACATTGTAACTGTTCAATGTCAGATTTGATTTACCTCAACACTCAAGAGAAAAAACATATTCTGCTACTACATACTATGAAAACCTGCAGAATAATGAAAGGCCACAATTATGGTTTCTAATGGTAATCTTCTCATGGAAGAGACTCCATGAAACAAATTCTCTGTATTCCTATCCCACATATTAGAACATGCTTTCTACAAGCAGGCAGAGGGATCTCATGCATATTTCACATATTTAAACACACAAACTCTTAGTAAAGTATTCCAAGTAAACCAGAAATGACCTTGCTGTCATTTAAAAAATACTAGCAAATACAATGCACATTTACATTCTTGGCCTTGACTATCAAGATGATCCTTGTAATTCATTCCTCCTCTGGCAGGAAACATCTTATGATATCCTTTCTTAAAGGCAAGCTTTCTACTGCTAGGCATCCTGTGAAGTCAGTTTGATAGCTGTGGATTTAGACTTTAATTGTTTAAAATACTTCAACATTCATGGATATGTTTTCTGTTAGCAGAAAAATCCATTATTTATTAGCACAAAATAGGCTGAAGGTTAAGAATGATCAGCACAAGAAAACAAAAAGGAGAAACAGTTAAATCAGAACAACAGACACCATGAATATTTATGAGAAAACCACTGCCAAAAGGTGATCATTTCCTTTGATTTAATTAAAGGGTGGGGAGGAAAAAAAGCTAAGTAATAGCCACAACAAATGGTGAGGATTTGAAAAAGCTTGAAGTATGGTTTCTCATGAGAGCTTATTAAAGTTACAAGCACTTTGTTTAGAAAGAAATACTGTAACACAAGCACAAAGCTAACTCCCACCAGAGGGAAAATACATTAAAATTAATGTATCATCAGATGAGTGAGAAGCACCATACCAATGCAAGGAAAACACTGGAAGCAAGTGTCCAAGAGGGTCCAAAGAAACTCAGAAGCACAATCAAGATATACACATTCATTAAATAAATATTAATGCTGGAGCACATATAACTATTACAAACAACAGATCAAACTTACAGGGGGTGAATTTAAGGAAACTGAAGTTCTGGAGTAGTTTGTTGGGTTTTTTGAGGGTAAAATCCATTGTGAATGAATGATACATGTCATGCCCACAAAATAATACCATGAAGTGAAAGTTTAATGTTATTGTCATATAATGCATGCCAGGAACTCAAGTGCAAGCTGAGTAAATACTTGGTATAAATACATCTGATAGCGTGCTAATAAAGCCATAGACAGCACTGTCAAAGAAACCTAAGAAAAGAGCTATTTTTGAACACCAGAAAAGAAGATTTAGTCTCCAATTAAAGATTTGGGGTTACTGGAGTGGACACATACACATCCCATTTAAGAACTCGCTCTGTCAAAGGAAACACCAGCTTGAGCCATCCTTGCCTCTGCTTGAAAACAGTAATAAACCTGTAAAATAATCTTGGCCATTTCTTCTTCTACATGGAGGTTGCAAAAGATACACAAAATATTGCCAGTGTAAGTCGCCAAATGGACTTCACCCCTCTAAAAAGTAATGCAACTGGCCATCGTCTTCACCACTACCCTTCTCTCCCCACTTTCTTTTTGTCTCCTTTCTCCACTTCACTATTTTTTCCCAGACGGAAAATGGAAGTGTTGCCCCCTGAGCAAGACAATCTTTCATTTTTCTTTGTGAAAGAAAACTAGAAAAATACTATAAATCTTTTGAGAATGCCTCTTCTTGGCATTTTTATACTCTACTGTCAAAAAAACTGGAACAACCACTTAAACATCTCAATGCTTCTCCCAAGGTAGCTTCTAACTTGAATTACCCATTCTTAGAAGGGAAATATTATCTGAGAGACTTCAGAACAAGATAATATGAACTGATACACTGCCAAAACTGCAATCCAGTAAATAACTGGGCACCAGCTGAGACCTCTAGCCATTAACACCGGTCACAGATTTATCCACTAAACTCAGGAAACCTTTCGAAGAGTTCTAACCTGGAGTTAGAACTTAGTAAGGGAAACAAAAGAGAGAAGCCAGCTCCATGCCTTTATTTATGCTTGATCCATGTGATGAATACAAAGCAGCAAAAGCTGGCCTAACAAAAGAAAGCAAATGTGCATATACCCTTGTTTTGCCCTTTAACAAAAACTGAAACACACATCAGTTTAATAGTGAAGTAACATTTTATCCAGCCTGATTTTAGGTTCGACAGCGTGCATTCAGATATAGCCTCATTTTTTCTTTAAACCTGATTAATCTACTACAGTTTAATAAAGCATATAAATTAACATTAATGATATCAACCTAACTTACAAATTAAGTTACTGTGTAATAATTTTCTGACTAAAGCACCGTTACACGACAGAATGCAAAATAACCAAGAGATTTACATTAAACAAACTATTTCATAACCTACTTTAGGGTGTGGAAGTAGGTTAAAAATCAACAATACTTTCTAACCACATATTTCCTACTATGAAAGACATTTTAAAGTGCCTTGAACTGCCTACAGCAGGGGAGGAAGAAAGAAAAGGTGCTTATATTTGTAGGTTCATATGTTTGTATGTGTGTGAACAGTTTGATTATTTGTTACCTACATTCACAGAGGATTTGTTTGCTTGGGTTTCTTTACCACTAATCTAAAAGAAAACCACACTCAAAACTCCAAAATTCCACAACATCTAAACGAAAGCCAGCTGCAGAACACACCTCAACAGTACTTACTATAAAACTTAGGACAAGCAGCAGGGAGAATGCCAATGGGATTCCTTTATTTTGTTTTTCTAGTGGAGAGGGACTGTGGGGAAAAGAAGAAGGAATTGGGGAACACACTGACACAAAAAAGGATGAAGATAACATGGGGAGGACCAAGTTGGGAGGAATTATATTAAAGGCCCAATGTGGTAAAAGATGATAAAAATCACTGAAATGTAGCCCCACTGACTCAAGCTTAGTTCCTTCTATTCCAGTGGTCCGCAGCCAGGATGTGCATTTGCTAACAGCTAAAGCCAATCACCTTGTGACCCTATCAACAGTTGTCCTATGTGAGGTCCTTTTAGCTCTCCTGAACTGCAGCAGCCTGCGACCAGCACCTCTCTCTGTGTAGGACACCTCTCAGAGCTCCCAAGGACTCAAGTTTGCAACAACCAGCACCACTGAGAGCTGATAAAGAAACCTGGATTAAAGTGCCCCCACCCCCTGAGGCTCAACCATTACCTGTTGAGAAATACCAAGACATTTGACATGAATATTTCACTGAACTCAAGGGGAATTTGTAACAAATAGCTTTAAATGTCTGTGCATTATCCCATACATGTGTATATGCATACCAACTGCTACAGCAAGTATAGTAAATTCTGTTGACTAGCTTTCTAAGTGTTAAGATCCACCTTAAAACTGCAGACTGCTGATACAGCCATGTAAAAATACCCTCTGCAGTGAACTGATATATTTGTACTTGGTTAATAGTATTCATTTAAAGTGTTACAAGACTAAGATTAGACTCAGCTGTACCTGAATCCATTAGGCGCTTAGAAAGCAAGGTGATCTTCCCTGAACCTTTTGACTTAACAGGAGAATTTCTTTATTCCCTGCATCCCTTCCATTAGGCATAAACTGTTCAACAAGTCCAAGATAAAGGCTGGACTGAGCCTCACCTAAGCTCCTAAGGAGTCTAGAAAGCAAGAGGGTCCAATCTGAACCTTGCAATTCAGTGGGAGGATCTCCCTTACCCTTTGTGCCTTTGTTCTCTCTATCAATCATTTTTAAGTTTAATTTTACCTTGATTTTCCTCTGTGTACTTCACCCATGTAATAATTAACAGAATGAACCTTGTCATCGAATTTGGTCAAGTCATGCTTTGGTAAATTTATATTTACCAAATATTTACTAGCAATTTACTACTCTTGCTAAAATCTTTGGTGGCAATATTTTGAGTGACCCCAAACCACTTATGTCACAACAAACTGGCAGAGTTGGCAGGATCTTATGATCTTACCTCAAATTTTAACAACACACAGCCCTTATAAAACTACTATATGTTCTCATCTCTGCCCTTGCAAACCTTATTGACTATTAGATCAACCCGTGTAACAACATGTATTCATTTTTTTTATTGGTTCTTGCAATTCATCCTCTTGATGAGGGGTACTCACTGAAATGAAGAAGTACCAGTCTCTAGAGATTAGTAGAGAGTGAGCTTGGAACCACTCTCCCCCAAATCCTTGCTCCCTAAAACCAACATGATTTCTTCTACCACTCATTTCCTTTATTTTTCTTATTCTTCTAGTAACTTTTTTAGGACCACATTTGGTTGTTGCCTGCCAAGCTGCAGCCCCAGCAGACGGGAGCAACACACCTCTGCTTCTCATCCACAGAGAACAGAGCAGAACAAGCCTGTCCCATACCTCAAAAACCTCCGCCCACCACCAGGCAGCCTCTCCCAGCACTGGAGAAATAAGAACATGTAACAGAGGGAATACTTGTATTTAATATATATATGTATGTATACATCTTTATGAGTATAGGATTTGAGGTTGAAACACTGAAAGACTACCATGAGACTGTGGTCCAAATTCATACCACCAGAGTAGGATGTAAGAAGACATCAATGCCCTTTCTACCTTCAGAGTTAACAATGCTCTCTAAAAACCAGTGACAGACCTCATACTTTACCTTTCATTTCCCTTTCCAGGCTGAGAGGATCCCAAGCTCCTCCTTAGAGTTAGGACAGCAAGCACAACACCACACACTCCCAGCCCCATTCCAGGGGCCAAAAAAAAAGCCTTCCACCATCCTGGCCTCCAGCTCCAAATACCTGAGCTCCTCTTGCTCTCTAATCTTCTGGCTGCAGATTAGGACACCACCAGCAGATGCATTTTCTCTCAAGACAGAAATTCAGGAATACAATCCTTCCACTCCTCACCTTCCTCTCTATTTCTACTACTTTGCTTAAGTGAGGGCTACTTCTTCTCCAGGTGTGGCTGTTAGCAATTGCTGTGCTTGCAGAGGCAATAATGAAAGACACCTGAGCAAACACTGCCTCAGAAACTTCCTCTGCATCTGCAGGACTATTCCTCTTCTCCTTTGCACATTGTTGGTTTAATATTGTCTATAAGACATGAAAACCCACAACAAAACCGTCATAAATCATGTTGAGGACTACAAAAAATGGGAGGAACATGGAAACCCAAGAACTAAGGATTTGTATGTGTGGCCATAAAATACAAAGGAGAGAACCTGGTTCACATCTATTTCTCCACACCTTCAGAGTTGCTATTTAGCTAAGAATGTTACCTGGTTTCTCAGAGACTGGGCTTTCCTCAGGTCTGGATGCTATTGTACCCATAGTAATATTCAGAAAGAAGACAAATTTAAGCTTCATTTCTGATTTTCCAAGTCTTTCATAAAGAAATCTAAAGATTCAGCTCTTATTTTCATGTTTCGGTATCTCCTACTAAGAGAAGAACAAAATATATCCACTCATATCCTGTTCCCTGTGAAACAGAGGTATGTATTATGTGTTGTCATACCTCAAACAGTTAAAAAGTAAGAAGAAGGATGTCTCCTCTTTGTCTGCTCTAAATTAACTCCCTTTTCTTCCCCCCTGAGCACCCACAATGGGCCAGCATCAGTTTCCAACATTTTTAATGCAACTAACACTGTTATGGTGTATTTCATTTAATTATTTATAGCTGCTATTGAGTATTTGTGTCTTTGAAGACTGAAGAAAAGAGGATTTATCCTGTCTGACAGCTGAATGCAACCAACATTTTAACCAGTTTAATGATCTTAATTGGGAAAAATGCAACCAAACCAGAAGCACCTGGCAGTGCAAAAGTGTTCCATATGAGACTGACCCAGTGCTACCTGCTTTTTGTATTCAGTGAAATAATAATATTTAAAATTTTAGTTTTCACTTTTCATTAATATTTATAATGCCTATAAAGGATCTATTTATATTTTTTTAATTTGTATGGAAGAGGGGACAAAGGGGTCTTTATTTTTTATTTGTGAAAAAATAAACTGTAAGTCACACACCAGAATTTGTCACACTTTAGTGCAGAAGAGCGTCGTGACACTCTATTCCCAGCATATTTGCTATCACCATTACATGTACTGTATCTGAATGTAGCTGGCATGTAGCATGCTGTGCAGATAGCAGCATGAGTTGTATTTGTAATTGACAATGGAAATGCATGATGGTCAAGAATAATGGGCTGTGGTTTGCCTCATGCTGCCAGAAAAGGCATACAGTACCCTTGCTGGTTACTGAAAAGCATCTTGCTTACTTGTCCATTCATTTACAATATCAAAAAGGTATTTCTAAAAGTCTTTAAAAGTATACTTCAGTATTCTGAAATAAAACAATACTTGAAGACTGCTTCCACAATTCTGAAGTCACACTCTTTCATCTGTGCAAGCAATGGATGTGAGACCTCTTTTGCAACCCTTAGTGGAATCCAGTTAATCAAGGATGGGTCAACGCTTGGGATACACATCATCGTCCTTTAAAGTATCTAAGATAGAGAAGGAACTGAAACATATATATGCTGAAGTATGACCAGATTTTAAACCCAAACCACCAAGAGTTTTCACGTGAGAAACATGAGAAATCATTAATTTGAAAAATCAGAATAAACATTTTTGAAGGACCACACTGATTTTTTTTTTGTTTGGATTTTACACTTAGTCCAAGACCCTCATCCAAAATTTGGAGAACTCTTCCAATTCAAGAAATTAGGTTTGGAAAAGTAGTTTGTGAAAATGAACATATGATTTAAACATGAAAATTGGTTATCTGGGATACAGGGTTCTTTTTGAGTGCACCTTTTGCCCAGGAGCAACCACTGAAACAGAATTCATTATTAGAATAGTGACAGATCTAGGGCAGGCACAGTTATCTAAGAGGACACAGAAACTCACATAACCATATATCAATTAGAAGGAATTATTAAAAATATCCCTTGGCACACAACTTTGCTTTAGGGCTTTCAGAAAACCCTACTACTGCTTGGGGCAGCTTGGAGGCACTTGACAACCCACCACACTAAAGTAACTGCCCAGAAGGTGCCTCGTAGAGTGGCTGTTCTACTGCCTTAGAACAGTATAATGCGAAGAGGAAGGGAATGAAGATGTGAAGTTATTATCTTTCCTTTAGACACTTTTCTGAGTAAAGTGAAGAATTAGCCCCCAATACTCTGCATAACAAAACAGTAACTCATGTAAAGATGTTATTTTTATTTAATAGAATATCTTACGCCTACGATGTCAAATTCTAAGGATTATAGTTTAGGAACAAAATTCAAATCCCCTGATGCTTCCATTACATTTGCCTGGCTTACATGAGCATGTTAAGTGAGAGAAAGAAGATCCCGGCAGCTACAGGTAGGTCACCTCCCCTTAATCCTTGGAAAGGTGAAGGAGCAACTAACTCTCCTAGAAAGCATTCCCAATTACAGGAAGGACAAGGAGGTGATTGGGAGTCATCAGCATGGTTTTACCAAGGGATTTACTTAGAGGTTTCCCTGCTTCTGGAGTTACTCAGGATCCTAAAATATACAGTAACCACAGAAGTTCTTTTAGTGAAAGGAATTAGCGTTTACACACTCAAGTACACAAAACTGAGATCTCAAAGCACTACATTTTCACAGCCTCTTACCAACTTGCAGCCTCTGTCAGTGCACTTTAAAATTGGCAAATTTCAAACACCAGACAAACCAGTAATATTCTTTACAAAACCAGGGTGACTGTAAAAAACAAATGTGTCTTCCCCCAGGGCCTTTAAAACTTGTCCAAAAGCATCACGGAAGAAAAACCACGTCATTTCTCTTTGAAGAAAAATAAACTAAAAGCTGCACAAACCCCAAATGGCTGACATCGATTTTAATTAACGAAAATAACTATAACAGCATAGCGACCATGGGACAACTCTGTTGAATCATTCTTTCTGTACTGCAAATATCATAACCAGAAGTTTTTCAATGCAGGGTACTCTGCTAGAAATTTGAGAATAAGTAGAAAGTAACAGTGCTGATGCCTTCTAGCTTCAAATATTTGAATGTTATTTCCTCTGTTAATGGTGAAAATCACCTTTTTTCCAGGCTTATCAGGTACCACTGCCTTCTCTCAATTCAGTGTAATAATACAGACCAAGGATACTACACACATTCAGCAAAGTAAACACAGGCGACCTAAGTATATAAGGCCATCCCACTGCTGCAAGTTTCCACCCTGCTGTGGTCAAGACGGCCACCTGACAGTAAATCTTTAGCACATTACTTATTCTTCATATTGACAAGACCTTTCCTGCTGAGAGTAGCTGAATGTTTGTGCATTAGTACAGCCTGTCCCTTATCATCGCCACCGCATTCCCAAATCCCTTACATAGGTCAAGGCAAAAGTTGCAGACTGAGCGAATGCAGAGACAAACTGTTTCTGGTGGAGCTCTCCAAAGATAAACACGCTCACAGCAAAGGCAGATATGTTTTTATTCTCAAAGAAACAACAACAAGAAGTCAAGGTGTCTTCCACCAGATTGTGAATGTAAGTCATGTAAGCAACATACTCTGCCAGATCTGGGCAAAATTTCACTCTGACTTGTGAGATCTCTCCAGGAGCCAATCACATATTGACAGCACTTTTACCTCCTCTGTTCACACTGAGAAGAGCTGATGTTATCTTACAAGCCTCAAAGGTTCTCTCAGGTTTCTGGTGTAACTTGCAGTTAATGTTTTGGACATTGCCAGCAGTAGTCTCACAGGACATTATGAACTGAAAGCAGAAACTATAAAATCTTTTTCTCCACATGGAATGGATTCTACATGTATCACCCTCTGGGTGACTCCAGGCAATTCACACAACAGTTTACAAAAGTCTCAGCTGGAAACCCAGTGGACAGAACAGAGCCCCCACATCTGGGGAAAAGCATGAATTAGCAAAAACATTCCAAAAAAGAGCAAGAGTAAAACTGAAATATAGGATATTGTGCAGTGAGAAGGTAACAATTTGACAGGAGGTGTGAAATACTTTATATAATTTGGTACCTTCCTTTATTTGTATTTTTGAAGTCCTTTTCATATTAAATATAGTTTATCTGTACCAATACCTGAAATACTAAGGACCATTTTCTCAGTGTTTTTCTCCATCAATGCTTCATCAGCACAGTTGTATCTACTACCATGCAAATCTCAATGCACTGAAATAACACACTCCCGTTTCTCATTCAGAGAAGCATCCAGAGCTTTACAGAAGTTCCTATCTACTCTCCAGACTGCCAGCCTGACACACGAATCATGCCAACCTGCAGGTACGAACACATTTTTTTAATGAATGAAATAGAAACTATTTATTTTTAATGAATCTAACACAAAAGGTGATCACCTTCAACTCTTTGCATCAGCAGTAGCCTCTCAATTACATGTATAAAATCAAGCTTCTAATAACAGCCCTCCTGCTGAGAAGCTGACTCCTCTGTGCTAGGCTTTGCTGCAGAAAAAGTAAATATTTGGCCATTGTCGCACCACAAAGACAATCTGTCTCCCTCCTTCTGCTCTATTTATTCTGTAGTGACATACTGTACTCAGAATGCTGCTATTCATTCCCTTGTTTATCCTCCAAAGCCACTAGCAAGGATTAATTACCAAGGATGAATTGCACTGAAATTCAGATGTAAGCTAGACACTTTATAGTCCAGAAGTGGACTAGAAAAAATATCACTGAGAGAAATTAAATTTCACTGAAAACAGGTCAGGTATCATAGGTATCAGCTGGTCCTTGAAAGAAGGAACCTGGCAATCATAATGGGTGACAGTGCTGTTACTGATCTCAATATACGCATACCTATTGTAAGCTGGTGCTTTTTCCTTTTACTCATCCATTTTTCAAGTTTAATTCTCGTCCACCCCACAACAGCACCCTCAGGCATATCACATGTAAAGGCTGACACTATGCATCTACATACTGCTGGCTGAATTGAAAGCACTGGAGTCCCTAGGGCCAGTAAGTCCATAAGCTGGTACTGTCCTCTACATCCAGGTCTCCCTGCTGTCCTGCCAACACGGTTTACACGTTGCAATCTTGAAAATCTGTCAGTCGTGAAATATCAAATCTCTGCTAATACAAACTGCCCTGGGCCTATCAGTCTTTGCATGTTTATCTTTATGCAATTTTGCTGCCACTCACTGAAATGCTCCAATCTATTTACTGTTTGTGGATTTAAATGAGCTAGGAATTGCTGAAATGAAAGAAACCACCGCAGGATGCTGCCAGACCACACTGGGGGGCTATGACGACAGATGTTGTGATGGTTCAAAAGTTAGTTAAAAGCAGTATGTATTTCCAATACAGCCAGATTTAAAGCATTTTGTACACGTTCCTCCCAGCTCAACATACTTTATAAGTTGCCTGCTGAGTGCCTCCCAGGTGTGTCCTTGAAGCTCAGACTTTTACAGTGTATGGATGTCAACTAAATTCTACCTAAGGAAGGACTGAAATCAGGGCTATATTAGGGATGAGCTCAATTAGTGCCAAACAGTTAAAAGAGCCAAAGAGCCCCCAAAGAAGTAAAATGTTTCAGATTACCAACAGCAATTACAGCACTATTGAATAATTTGGAAAAGGGAGCACTGGTTCTACCAGAGGCTGAAACTGTTGTGACCTTTTTCTTTTTAACTTCATACTCCATAGCAGAAGCAGACTGGTGGTCTCCAGTACATTCTACCTACAACAGAAACCACATGGCAATGATCTCTGTATCTCAGCCAACAAAGATAATGTGACCTTACTCCTTTCCTGGCACCTGAGGATTCCCTGCACACCTATGCACAGATCTTCTCACCATTTTGCTGAAGGAAGAAGTATCCCCAGAGAGAAGGCAAATACATGCTGCCTGCTTCCAGCTGCTCCACCTCCTGCCTTGAAAGAGAGAAAATCACAAAGGACAGAGCTTAGGACTGTGTTCCTAGGTACCACAACAGCAGTGCCTCCATTGGATCCCAGGCACATTCAGATCAGAAATACAGCCCTCATACCAAACTGCTGGTCATCCCAGAGTTGCAGGATGCTGTTCTAATGAATCATTATTTATTAATTTCATAGCACAATACAAAAAGCCCTCAGCTTCCTTCCCTCACCAATCAATAACGTAAATATGCAGCCTTTACTGGCAGGAGCTGATCCCTATTGAATTCATGATCAGCATGAGAAAAAGCAACAAGCAGTATTTTCGTGTTATACCAAAAAAATCTCCAGCAGGAAGGGTAAAGAGGGTAAACTTACTGATTCTGATGAAACCATGTAGATGGCATTATAACTCCATACAACCTTAATTAAGTACATGCCTTATTACTTATTTTGAAAATTAAGTATCTCCATTTGGTCTTTGAGGTGGATGTTCCACAAACAAAGCAGCACAAAACTGCAGAGATCAGGGTCATTACACACACAGAAAGAAAAGACTGCGCATCTCAACTGTGACTCATTACAATACTGTAATGAGCTCGGTTGGCATTTCAACTGAAGACATCTTATTTCATTGCTTATCTAAAGGATGTTCAGTGATTTTTCCAAGCAACGCTGGAATTAAGCTAGTAATTTTTATGAGGAGAAAACATCAAGGTATAAGATAAAATTTCAAAAGAGTAGAAGTCTTTTAGCAGGAAGAAAACGTGAACAAATACACCAGGAAGAAAACGTGAACAAATACACCAAGGAAGTCACGAAACACTTGACAACCAAGTTCTCCTTATTAGAAATGCTTAGTGGTTTTGTACTTCTGTGAAAAGCTGAGCCTTCTGAGTACATACATGCACAAGCAATCTGGAAGATATACACAAGGGTTCAACCAAAAAAAAAACCAACCCAAAAATACAGTATTCTTCTGGTGAACTCCTCAGATTGTTGCTTTCATATGCTGATGGTAGCCATTCCTCCTAACATCTTGGCTCCCGATGTTTCTCGTCTTTGTGAAGAAGAACATAAAGAAACTTAAGGAAATAAACACGAAGTAGCTGAACTCTGAACTTCATTTGTCATAAATCAACATTTCTGATCATGCTTCTTTCTTTTAGCGGCAAAGGCAGTTCTACCCATGAAAGAAATTCCGGGAAGGACTTAGAAGAATCAGACTTTAGACTAAGACATATTGACAGACTCCATACACATTCAGCAAATCCCAGCAATTACAACCAGGCATTACTCCCACTGAAGAGATGTCGGCACATGTGTATGACTTTGCCCGTTGGGAACTTCCTAGCTCCCAATGTTAAGAGAATTATTAATACAGATGAGGTTTTGCTCTAGTCATTAATCCTTCTGCAAACCGAGGGCATTTTTTCCCACATCATGAGTTCATATTCAGAAATATTTGATGAAGTCAACAAATGACTGATCGATCTGCTGAACACAAATATTTGTCTTTAAGGATTTAGTCTCCAAGCCATGTTTGGAACCTGTGATTGGGCTGACCTCCAAAAGAAGGATAACTTTGAGATAAGGATTCCTATTCCCCAAAATCTAGCTAAATACCCTGATCAAAACTTCTAAGCATTGTATCTGCTCCGTGATAAGAAGACATTAAGTATTCTGGAAAAAATACTGCTCAGAGGCTGCCTGTGCCTATTTTTTTCTGAGCACGTGAACACTCAGGACCCAAAAAGTCATGGGAAACATATATAAATGGCATGTAATCGTAGACAAAAGTGTATAAAAAAAACCAGAAAATATGGAAATTAAAAAATTAAATTAGGGATTACTTTCATTATATTTACAAGGATTACAAATACATGTTTATTGTGGTTTAAGCCCAGCCATAACTCATGCAGTTCCTATCTCATTCCCCTCCTGCTCCTGGAGGGATGGGGAGGAGAATCAAAATAATGTAACTCCCACAGGTTGAGATAAGAACAGTCCAGTAACCAAGGCACAACACAGATCACTACTGCCACCATCAATAACAATAATGATAAGGGAAATAACAAGGGAAGTGAACACAACCGCTCACCACCCGCCGACTGACACACAGCCTGCCTGAGCAGTGATCTCACTCTTCCAGGTAACTGCCCCAGTTTTTACAGCTTGGGCATGATGTGCTGTGGTATGGAATACTTCTCTGGCTAGTTTGGGTCAGGTGTCCTGTCTCTGCTTCCTCCCGGCTTCCCCTCCTCCCTGGCAGAGCATGAGGCTCAGAAAGTCCTTGGTCAGAGTAAACATTACTGAGCAGCAACTGAAAACATCGGTGTTATCAGTGCGGTTCCCAGGCTTAAAGTCAGAAACACAGCACTGCACCAGCGACTAAGGAGAAAAAATGACTGCTACTGCTGATCCCAGGACAGTATTGAAGATCTTTTCCTAGGTACATTGAACTATTAGTTTTACAATCAAAGTCATTCTGTATGATCTTCATTTGGACTAAATAACCAATTCTATATATTTGCCTTCTCTAAACTTACCTGCTGCTAGAAAATAGAAAATGCTGTCCCAGCCCTAGTCTAATAACAATTATGATTAAAGTAATTACAATGGGAATTCTCCCATAAATTTCACAAGTTATCTGCTTTATTTTCCTCTGTTGGTGTGTTTCAATCATTTATTTTTACTTCCACTTTAATAATTATTTTGTTGTTGCATATTAATTTCTCTCCAATCAATGAAATCCAACACACCAAGGGACCTCAAAGCAAATTAGCTGTTAGCTGCATCAGGCTTGAAAGATCCAAACCAAGATATTGTTTTTCTCTCAGTAGCCTCCATAAATACACATCGGATATATTGTGAAAGGGCTGAAGCTGGCAGCTCCAGAGTTACCTTTCTATAATCAGAAATCTTGTACCACAAATACATGCTTGGTTTTGTTTCCTGGTTTTGCCTCTTCCCTTTCTTGAAGACATTTAGAAGACCTAGCTCTAAAATCTGGCAGGAATAAGAAATGTCAAATCCAACGTGCAATTATGCATTATGTAAATCCTATTAGTATCGTCCTGTATGTTTTCAAATCATATGAATGACTACTACATGATCTTTTGTCCTAAATCTGTTTTTCCTTTCTCTTTTTAATTTACATAGACACTCCATAAAGTTTTCAAGGTTTTAATTCCAGCAGCTAATGAAGAAGAACTTCAGTAGTGAAGTTTCCACTAAAACCAAACAGCTAAGGCAGCAAACACACATAATTTGACTACAGATAAATGTTACCATACTTTTCCTTTCTTTTTCCTCAAGTCCCTGGTTTAAATATATATGTATTATTTATAAAAAGGCTTTTCCTTCACAAGGGAGAGTCCTAATGACCAAGTTGCTTAGGCTTTTGCTTGCTTTCTTTCTTTGATCCCATCAGTCTCAGGCTGCTGCCTGCCTAATGTCACAGTTCAGTTCAAGTCCTGACCACAAAGACCTCAGGCTCATGGGCAAAATAGGGCAGCACTGAAAGCCTTTTCCTTAGAGCTGTGCGTCACGTTTTAAACCAGCCTCAGATTCAGAAAGGCAGGAGAAACAACAAAAAGAAAAGTGAAGAAGGAAGAAGTTTTCCATTTCTCACACAAATCTATTTGTGTTCAGCTTAAAGACAGAGAGGATTTTAATCAGCATTCAGGTTCCTGACAGAGGGCAGCAAAAGTAATGAAAATAAAGGAGAGGCACAACTTCTGGCACACCTCTTCCCTCAGGATTTCCAATTCTCCTGCTTTTAGGGCAGGTCTACATTTGCATTTCAGTTTAGATCAGATGTTGCTTTTCAAGGGACCCTCACTATTGTCCCACTTACACTGTAGCATGGTCTTGCAGCACACAAACTTACTCACACTAAAATGGAGCTATGGTGAAAGATGCCCCACCAATAATGATTTGATTTTCCATGAAGACAAGTTTAGAGCCAATCCAAAATAAAAGTCCTGAAAACAGAGACTGCTCAACACAAGATCTGAGCATCAGCTGCTTTGTCTTCTGGTCCCATCCATCTTGGCCAGCCCTACCTGCTGATGGAGGCATTGCTCGAGATATCCCCTTGCCATTTCTATCCTCTCTAGTTATTCCCCCATACTTCATTTTCCTCATCCCTTCTTGGACTGAACCTATCAGCTTTGTTAACTTCATTTTTAGGGTGCCATTCCAGCAGACCTTTCACCTCTGTCACCTCATGCCTGAGGCCACCCTCAGACCACCAGTGGATCAAGAATCAGTTGTGGCAAGATATCAGTTGCACAATATTAGACATATCTGAAGCAAAGTGCTCACTTCTGCAAATTTATACATTAGTGTAGAATTGGTATAAACTAAAGCTTATTTTTCAAACTGGTCTCTGTAGAAATTCTACTATCAAGATGAAACACTATCATATCACTTTAGTTTCTGTACCTAACTTAATCACATATAATTTAACTATCCCTTATATACTTCTGTCTCACAATTAAAGTTTGCAAGGTGCCTTAAAATTTCATAGTAGAGGTGCTATTAAATCATTATTACTATCTGATTTTTAATTTAATAACTTCATCTGTTTGACACACTGAATTCTTTTCCTACTCTCCCTTCTAGCTCCTCAGCTCATAGTAAAAGCACATTTTATTGCTACAGTCCCAAGAGGAAAGCAAGCAATGCTGGTCTTCACAAGTCCAGTTCCCAAATTTAAGAATGGACTCGGCCCAGAAGAGTTACTCATTCTTGGACCACTGAGAGAAATGACGCTGGTGTCATGAGACTCTTCTGTCCACCTGGATGCAAAATACCTGTATAATAAAAGCTCTTTGCAAGAGAATTGCCAATCTGAAAGAAGCTACAGGCCACTTTTTTAGGTAACATTCCTTCCTACTATTTATTCATAATACGTATCTACATAAATACATTAAAAGTACGGAAGAGCTATAACATTGATAGTCTTGCCATCACCAGATAACCCCTTTCTTCTCTTACTTTGAGGGATGACCTATTAACTTCTGGAAGAAAAATGTGCTACTTGGCATCTCTGCAGAGAAGTGCCTGACAAATACGCAAAAGATGACCTTCTGGCTCCAAAGAGCTCTTGAGATAATTGATCTACAAACACACACATTATCAGACAGTAAAGCAAATTATAACCAGCCACTAAAGGCACCAGTGGCTCAATAAATGATTTCCTGACATTTCTGTATATTACAGAGGCAGCATATCTTTCCTTTGGGGCTCACCTCACAGCAGGTCTATTTTCTTTGTAAACTCGAGATGGAGATGCACAAAAAGGAAAAAAAAGAATCTAAACAAAGCCATAAATGTAATGGCAGGTTTGACTTCTCAAAATGAAACTGTCTTGCTAGGCTATTTGCTCAAAATCTGGACTATGGCAACAGTTTTCTGCAGGCTTTCCAGTCTGATACCTACACAACTGTGTGGTTCACTACTGTATATATTTTTTTATTTTTTAGGAAAATGGGAAATAAAAAGAGTTACATTTACACTGACAGGTTATGATTGAAGTAGCTTTTTCTCCCTTTGACATTTGTATATACAACAGCAGTAGATGAAACCTCTGACTGTTCACATCATTATTTTTTCTTCCTCTCCAAATAAGTAGAAAACCTCCTGAAATCCCATTCCATGCAGCTGAATGGCTCAACAAGGGCACCAACAGTTCTGCATGTACATTTTGATCTCAGAGTCCTCCTGCACAGCTGTCTATACAATCACAACTGCTGCTTTTGCTGGTAGCTTCCAAACAGGTAAGAATGAATGGGCCACAGAAAATGAACTACCTTACTTCGAAAGAAACACTGATGAACCAGCATACAGATGTGTAAACAGCTACTACAGCAACACTAGGTCCTTACACATTTCATTATCTCAAAGCACTCTGAGTGGTCTAAATCTGTTTTCTAACTTGTGGAATTTCAGGAATTATTCTGAAAACAAGATTTTAATTTAGTTTGGATTTATCAGTGAAAACTGCTTCTGTCACTATGAGAGCTTCTTAAGCTTTCCACACATCTCTTAAGAAGAGGAGATGGTAGGACATTAAGAAGCATCCACTAAGTTTTTTTCACATGAAATGAAGGATCTCATCTTCAGGCTTTGGCACAGTTTTCTACCAGACAGACTTCGTCAGCAGTTTCTTAAGACATGGATTGAAAGCCACAAGCCACAGTGGCTACTCAGGATTTGGAAGCCCTTCATATAAAGAAACTGAAACAAAAGTGCATGTTCATGTTTCTGATGTGTGACTTTGAGCCTCTGTTTCACAGTCACAGAACTGTCACAGGAAAACCAGTGACTGTCATTAGCACAGTGGGGCAGATCTCATCTTTCATCTAAATGTGCATCAGTTTGAAAACCTCCACTGGGACAGAGGAACTGTGTCTGTCTATGCTAGCTACAATTACTTATGCATGCTTACCCAGGGTAAGAAAATATTAACAAAATTCTGCAGTTTCTGAGTTTCTGATCTGTGTGAATGTCTCTCTGCATCTACATTCTTTCATCTAAGGGATGCATTTAAAATCCTTCCATCCACAAAAGAAAAAACAAACCAAAATGAAACCCAGGTAATGTTGATGGGAAGAGCAGGACATGGAACCAAAACACAGAGAAACTGGCCTCATTCTTATCAGCAACTTTGGGGAAGTTGCTCTTTGGACTTTGCAACTACTTTCCTTCCTCACTCCAGCTTTGCTTTAATTTTTCTCTTTCCTCAACTTCTATTCCACCTAAAATGCTATACACACATAATGGAATTCTGAGTAAGTAGAAGTAGAATAACAATAAAAGCATACATAGAGCCTATTTGACTCATATTTATTAAATATTCATAAAAAGGAAAGATAACAGCAATGTGGCAGAATCCATCTCAGTGCTTTGACATTATGACATGGCATTCATTCCTTGTCTTGCCTTTTGTTGCTCATTTTGTATGTGTCTTTGGAAATTAATTTTTTAAGCAATGTTGAGTTTGTGACTTTTATCTCGTTTCTGGCTCTGAATAAAAGCAGGAAGAAAATTGCCTGTGATGTTTCTTTCCTGAAAAAAAGTTTTAACAAGTTTCAAAATCAGCCACCTCTAAGATACCAGTTTAGACTTCCAAGCCAGCAATATACTGCTTTATCTTCACTGCTGTATCTATTGCTGTATCATAGAAGAAAAAATATGAGCTTGGGCAGAAAAAAGCAGAATCACAATCAATGGATATACCAATTTGTAAATATACATATATCTTTTTAACGACCTTCCATGAACAAAACAAAACAGCTTAAAAACATTTTACACTGCTGGGATCTTCTCTGCTCCTCTTTTACTACTTTGTCTTATGTATTGCCTGATGTTACTAACTAGCACACTACAAAAGAAATACTGCTAAAACTCCCATAAGGAGAACTGAACTATACTGAGGTCCGTATCAACACTGTCTGTTTGGGTGGGATACCTCATGGCACGGGCAGTCCTTCACCTTTCAGAATCCACTGCCTGCTTATTAGTGCCAATATGCATATTTGAAATGCTGGGTTGTGGGGTGGGGTTTTTGTTTGGTTGGTTGGTTGTGGGGTTTTTTGTTGTTAATAAAAAAATCCTTGGTGACAACAGGATGCCACATAGGGAATATCTCCTGACCTTGACTGTCAGGAAAGGCGAAGCTGCTTCTGAAAGCGGGGAATTAATGCAGCTGAGTCACACTGCCAAGAGCTCAGGTGTGCAGCAGATACCATTCTGCATGAGTTTCTATTGATTCCTTTTACATAAAGCTGGAGGGATGGGTCAGGGGAGGAGAAGAGCAAGATTAAAGTCTACTAACCTGGATTTATGCTTGAAATAGGGCCACAGAATTGCCAGTTTATTAGCAAAAGGCGTCCTTGTCTTTAAACATGTTTATGGTCAGTACTTCGCTGTTTAGATGCATCTGGTTTAGATACAGAATACATTTAGAATGTAATGTTTTCTATAAGCTCATGTAACAGGAAAAATAGATTTAAACCCATTCAGAGCTGGTTGAAAAAGTCTGCCCCAGAAAGCCACCTGTAGCAGTGTTGTGTGTTTAACAACTGCATCCATTTCTGGAAATGAAGGATCTGGTCCCTAGCATTTACTTCCAGCTAAAGTTTAATAAATATTCACTGAAAAACTAATCAATTTCTGTTTATCTTCTTCCAATCTCCCAATTTTGAGCAGTAATAAAAACAAGTCTAAAAGCTGAAAAGCTCTAGAACAGTGAAAGCTGTGCCTTCTAATAAAGAGCAGAACATGCTTCTTGAAGTTATTATCTTCCTGAAGAAGACGGATTTCCTCACAGAGTCGAACCCTCTATTCAAAGCATCACTAGGCGGAACAGTGTTGGATTTTCCATCACAACAATATTTCCATGGGAAATAGCAGGGAATGGTAAAATAATCTTTAGCTGGGTTGGTGCGGCTTGGATTGTGTTTCTGTCAATTCCTAGAAATGATTATAGCTTGAAATGGCTTTTTTCTGTTGGTGTCTTGGAAGCTAACACATTCATCATTCCACACAAAGAGAAGAAAAGGAGCCCCCAGAAGTATAGCTGTATATGAAAACCAGCATGACAGGAAGGCAGCTTACTTTGTCCTTTTTCAAATACATGGACGATCTTCCACTCTAATTGCATATTTTCCATATTCAAGCATATATGATACTTTTGAAAGCACTACGTATTTCATGTTACTCATCACCCACTCTGGCAAGATCCCCCCTGCACTCCTGTGTTCAGCCCTGCAGCCCCTAACGCAAGGCCATGGAGATGCTGCGAGGACTGGAGCATCTCTGCTCTGGAGCCAGGCTGAGAGAGCTGCGCTTGTTCAGCCTGGAGAAGAGAAGGCTCTTTAAAGGGAGACCTTAGAGCAGCTCCAGTGCCTAAATGGACTACAAGAAACGTGGAAAGGGCCTTTTGCAAGGGCAGGGAGGGACAGGACAAGGGGGAATGGCTTTAACCTGACAGAGAGGAGACTGAGATTAGACATTAGGAGAAAGTTCTTCCCTTTGAGGGTGGTGAGGCGCTGGCACAGGGTGCCCAGAGAAGCTGTGGCTGCCACATCCCTGGCAATGTTCAAGGCCAGGTTGGACGGGGCTTGGAGCAACCTGCGCTAGTGGAAGGGGGTTGGCACTGGATGAGCTTTAAGGTCCCTTCCAACCCAAACCATTCTATGACTCTATGTGCATACTTGTTCCACAAAGGAAAAGTGACTCTGAACAGCACACTATACTGATGGCTTGAGTTTTAAATGGTATTGTACAAAAAAGGGGAGTCAGGAAAATTCTCTCTCTTCCCCCAACTTGCTGCTTTATGCTGAGAATTAAGCTGCACAGAAAACTGAACTGAAATAATAAGAGGTACCCAGAAGACCTGAAAATTGCACTTTCTGAACACGAGGAGTTGTTTATTTTATATACGCACTCAAATGCCAAAACATATACCTCAAAATAATTTTAGGCTAGTAACTGTAAAAAGTCTGAATTTACTCAAGGAAATGGTATTATAAATTGCACAAATGTTCTTAAAACTCTACCTGCAAGTATCAGGGCACGCTTTTAAATTGCTGAGGCTGCTCTAATCTTATGAAACTATAGTTCAAATAAAGCTGGCTGCAAGGAGTAATTCAACCAACACCCTAAAATGATACGAACCCAAAATGAAATTTTCTGTGACAAAACAAGTATTTTCTGTTAGAACAGAAAAGAGAGACACAGGAAAAAAGGACATAGTTGGTGCAACTCTCCATATTAAATAATATCGCTCCCTAATTCCTTCATGAAAATATATATATTTAAAATCAAATTATAAACCATTAGTTGACTGACAGCATGCTATTAGACCCCCATACCGTGCCACAAATTCTTTTTTAATTCTGTTGTAACTTTAATCTGACCTTTCACTTTGTACAGTTTAAGTAAAAAAGAAATGTTTGTTCATGAGCAAAACTATGGATTTGATGATCTATATTCAGGTCACAAGCAGAACAGGAAAAGCAATGCGATGAGATTTCATGCCAAACTGTACAAGAGAGGACAGGATCACACTCTGTAAGAAATTCATTTTCCTTTTCAAGAGTTTGCATGGGAAATGGAGATGATGATCCTCAGTTTCAAAATATATGTCAGTAATATCCAACAGCGTTCTATAAATATTCAAAAGTTGAGGGAGAAGAAAGACAAAAGAACAGGAAAGTCTGCCACAGAACTGCAATCATACAGATAGCCATATGGATACAAACTAAATAATCATGCTCAAGACTATTCAGAAGTGTTACATTTTAAACACAAATTTAATTATCACCTCAGAAGCAGAGCCCATCCCTAACAATTTTCTAAAGACGGACATCAAGAAAGAAAGAACAGAGACTGGAAGGAAAAAGGAATTAAATTAATAGCACTTTGAAAGGCATGTCACACTGTGTTTCTTTATTATGATGGGATTCTGATCTAATTACTCAAGATTCTCAGTTTTCTATACAGACTTGATTCTATCTCTGGACAATGGAAATAACGCTGATATGATAAATAAGAAAGTGGCAAAATCCCATATTCTGTACAGCTAAAATTAATTAAAAATATACAACAAACACGTAATTCCAGTTCTTCATTTCCAGATATTGAATAGTGACAACGTTTAAATGCTGACTACACTGAAAATGGATAAACTCCACTTCCGTGTGTTTATAACAAGAAAAAAGAAAACAAACAACGTCAAGAGCTTCAGATCAGAACAACAAATCCCTGACGGATCAGTAACAAGTAGCGCAAAGACATTCTCCAAGTACAGATGTTTCTCAAGCTTTTCAAGAATGCTTCATTTATAAATCACCAATTTTTAATTATTTTCTCTACAAGAAAGCTTTTCTCAACATTCAATTCTGTACAGTCAAAATTCCATCGGCATCCAAAGGTCTGGTATGTTAGATATAGCCTTGGTGGAAACACATTTATCTTAGAGACAAAACAGACTACATCTTACCATGTTGCTCATTACAGCTAATGCAGTTTATCAGAGCTACCAGTACAAATGGCTAAGAAACAATATTGCCTTTGGGAAAATGGAGTGTTTAAAAACTTTTTCCAATCTCATATTACAAAGTTTCAGATCCCCAAATTCACATGAAGAAGTGAATCCAGACCATTTTGAACCATCAGCTTTACATTTCTGTCTATACTAATGCAGTACAAATTATTAGGGTAAAAGATTTATTGCGAAAATAGATTATTGGCTTTGATGAACTGAATCTTCAATGATGTCAGAAAGAGTTTGTAATTTAACAGAAACAAAAAATTACTCAAACGGAACCTGTTCTTGCAAACACTTGTGGTGTGCTGCATTGTTATTTTGTTGTTTAATATAAATCAATATTCTCCCTCTACTAGAATGCAACAGCATGCCACAAGTAATGGCTGCTCTGACCATTCCTCTATATTCTTCCCAGGTTACCTCCTCTTGCTTCCACACTTTGTAGGCATCCTTTTTATGCTGGAATTTGTCCTTGGTCATCCCCGTAGCCCTTCTGGCATTTTTGCCTGGCTTCCTCTTCATTGGGATGCATCCCCCCCTGAGCTTGGAAGTGATCCTTGAGTATCAACCAGATTTCTTGGACCCCTTTTCCCTCCAGGGCTTCATCCCACGGTACTCCAAAAAGCAGATCCTCCAAGAGGGCGAAGTCCTGTCTCCTAAAGTCCAGGTATATCCTTACAGAGATGGTCAGGACTCTAATGAGACGGCTGCACTTAACAGTCCAAACTTCACGCCTTCCACACCTATGTTCTACATTGGTACATATTTTATCTGAAAATCGATCAGTAGCTTTAACACCTAAGACTATTTACAGTGAAATCTATGTGCTAACTTTAATGTGTGAAACTGTAAGGCTTTTCAAGATCAGGATCCCAAAGACACTTCCCAAAAAACACTAAGACTGTTTATTCTTTCTACATAACACTATGTAGAAATATTTATGAGAATAAAGCAAATTTCTATGTTGGCTTTCGTTAGTAATCCTGACACTATTTCCTTGCTAAATATGATTTTCCATTACTTCAGTGAAGGGATAAGCTGCATGAGGAAGAAACAAAGCGATATAGCCAGCAAACAGGTCACGTAACAGCATCATTTTGATATTGTTTAATATTAATAATGCTTGGGGTTTTTTCTATTATGTCCTTCTGAGTTCTAAATACTTTCTTCTACTGCTTCAATAAAAAGAACAGTGGAGATGAGCTTGAAAAAGTGAGTTTTCAGAATACACAAGTATCTGCTAGCTGTCTTTGCTGAAGACACAAAGAACCTCAGCTCTCAAGGAATGCAGAATCTCAGAGATGTACTAATAGCAGTAATTGATGCTGAGAGCAACTCTTCTGTTTTGCCTTGGCAGCTGCTATTTTATGTAGACCTGCCAAGGAAAGCTTTTGTGTTCATCAAATAAAAAGTCTTTGATAACTGACTGAAAGCACTAGTGGAATGGTACTTCGGAACTTGTTTATTTCTACCTAAAAGTGCACTGAAAAGAGAAGTAGCTAAAAAAACAGAAATACCAGAATGCAAATTCATAGACATACAATTTTGAAAATGACAAAACAGAGTATTTCAAACAGTTGCAATCAAAACCACTCAACTGACATGCCTCACAAGCTGAACTGCTTTCTTTATTTATTTCACTGAAGTGATGAAACTATTCCAGCTGAAATCAGTTTTTCTATAGAAGAATGTTTATCTGCAAAAAAAATGTGCTTTCATATCCCTGTTCCCAGATCTGTTCTCTTATGAGCCATGCTATGAACCTTTGTCCTATACAGCACACCCCACAACCACCTCAGAGCATTCCCTACAAGATGGTAGAATCTGCAGGGAGTTCAGCCCACAGAAGAAAAGAGAAGGCTGACTGCTCTGCATATGCAGACTGACAGAAGACTTACTTAGGTGTTTTGGTCACTGGATGAAGCACAAAACATTTTAACTGAGTCCTGACTGACACTCCACTGCTCTCCCCAAATATTCAGTATAAAATATGAGAATTAGTAGGAAAAAACTACAGTTTATTTTCTGTTGGAAATTTCCTTCTGTAAAAGTTCTGCTTTTCATTATAAATCTTCATTATTCCCAACAAGCTTACTCACTGATTTTTAGTTCAACACTGGGGGGTTTATGGCTTATTTCTATTTAAAACAAAACACCCTGTTAAATTCAAAAGCATTCACAGAGAAACGAAAAATGAAAACAAAGAAATGAAAACTAACCTTCAACCCGCTAGATATAAGGAAGGCATAAACTATCAAACACCCTCCTTCATCAATGTCACCTGTCTCAATGTTCATTCAAATCTGTACCATAAAAATGTCTCAAAGCTGGATTTTAAGACAGATTCAAGTCAGGGAAGAAGAGAATCATTAAGCCAAGTATCTTCCTTAGTAGTCCTTTACCCTAAGACCATCTATTTGCCTCTTGTTTTATTATGGTTCTTTCAACTCCTAGTAGCACTAATATAAATAGAATTTAAACTAAGAGTTACTATAAATTATTATTCCTGGACAGTTGTTCTCTATGTCACAGTGAAGGAACCAGGGGGAAACATCAGGTGAAGACAAGCTGGGAAAGGAGACAGCTTTGAAAATACATCTCCTGGCTCAAAATCTTTGAAGTTAAATTGTAAACTGTCAACACTACCTAAATATTGCATAATGTCAAGTCAGGATGCTTAGGGCTTTGCTCTGCCTTTTTTGGGGGGTTTGTTTTTTAATCACTTCTTGACATTAGATATAGCTCTACACAATGCCTACAGATTGCATCACTTTAGACAGAAGTGACTGCAAATGCTCTTTTCTATGTTACACAGGAAACAATCTCAAATATTTATACTACTAAATGATATAATCATATTCAAGAGATATAATTTTAAATTCATCTTTCTGGTGCAAAAGAAACTAGACAGCTTTGCTGACTTCGTATCTTATCTTAGATTTCGTTAGCATAAGCTGCTGGAGTTTGAAAAGATAGCTTTCTTTTCCCCCAGGGGAAAACAGCACTCTGTTAACAATTAAAATTATGATATAAAAGTGTGACAAATTAAGTTCTGATGTAGCGTAATGACATAGCATCATGAAAAGCACTGTGAAGTACATACCATCATGTTTGATGTCTAGTAAGTTTGAGAATTTGATATATTAGGGAACTGGAGCTAAAATACTCAGGTTTTGAAAATATATTCTCTGCAATAACTTTTGATTAAGGTGTAAACTAATAGAATAAGACATGTTTGATTAAAGGACCTTAGCCATATGGGATAATTCTTCTCATAGTTCTTTCCACATCTTAGAACAACCTACTTTGGATTTGCTTGGTTTCAAAGCAGAGAGAAGGGGTCACCTGTTGCCCCGTTTTTCCTCCTGAGTTTCCAAGGTTAATCAAGGTTATTGATTTTTATGTTTATGTAGTATTCTCTTATAGCAAATGGGCATATCTTCTATCCTACAGAGCAACCGAAGTTGATTGGTTTTATACAGTTCACGTATCTTGTTTTTTGGCTAGAACATTGAAAATATTCCATCTGACAGAGAAAATCCCTGCGTTAGTATGAAAAATACAGGTGGAGCCATATAATGTGATTTGAATGGAAACATGACATATGGGATTATTTAGAGCTCAATCCTGTAATATATTGCTCTGTCATAACAGTTATATTACTGTATTGTACAGAAGTCCATAATCTATACACTTGTATGTATTATACAAATCTGAACTAATCTGGGATTCCATGTGGGCATACATGTGCCCACAGGACTCCACAGTTTTGCATCATGCCTAACACTGGGCTGATTAGCAGGATTCTTTTACTAATCAGGGATTTCAGCTTGCAAGCAAAATTCCTCCTTGTGAGGAGCATTCCTCATTGTGTGGAGTTCCTGTCAGCTGGTATAAATGAAGTTTCTATAAATTAAGTTTCCTCAGAGTTGTCAAAACTGTTGGCCTACCCACCGCCACCCCTGCACTCCCTATTCTAATGGGTTTTTATTGCCTGGAGAAACCACGCACATTTCCACATTCATGAAAATGTTTCTTAAAGTGAAAAAGGAGTTCTTCAAATCCTGATTAAAAAGTAATTGCCTGAGGCTGAGGCCTTGAATGGAGCAGCAATGCTGAAATCAGCATTCATTTCAAAGTTTTTAAAGATGTGAGGAGAAATAAATCCACATCTCTTACACACTTACTGCTAAATCCCATACCAGTACATTGATCACTCTACCTGCTCCAGTGCAATCACCACGACCTATAGAAATACCATGAATAAAGTATATCAACACTAGATGCTTCTCTTAGACAACTGGTCCAAATCTTTGTGCCTCAGCAATACCTCACTGGCTTTTAATAGAACGAAGTAATTTACATGATCCAAGGATTTAGACCTGAAAAACAGAACTTTAACATTCATACATTTACACAGACACAATGAGACAAGTGCACAAGCATATGGTCACATGAACAGGCAATGACTATTTGCCAGCTCTCAGCTAAAACAGTACACCACTTCTGGCTTCCTAGCTAATCCATTATTATAAATGAACTCAGCAGTGAGTACAAAGACTGATTTTTCTCATCTTTCATCTACCAAGACATTATTACAGTCCTCTTCCTTCCTTTATATTACGTATGAGAACACAAAATAAAAGCAAAGCTTATAATGAAACAGAGATCAGAGTCATAGAATAGTTAGGGTTGGAAAGGACCTTAAGATTATCTAGTTCCAACCCCCCTGCCATGGGCAGAGACACCTCCCACTAAACCATGGCATCCAAGGCTATGTCCAATCTGACCTTGAACACTGCCAGGGATGGAGCATTCACAACTTCCCTGGGCAACCCATTCCAGTGCCTCACCACCCTCAC